>WUAT03098032.1:0-19922 GCA_010015005.3 Ulmus americana | reverse complement strand
AAGATTGAATAATAATAAAAGTAAAAACTTAATATCAAAGCAATTTAACAATAAAAATAATAAAACTAACATATCAATATCATAAAACACAATAATTAGAACAAAAATAATTTTTTAAAAAAACAATAATAATATATCAAAATATATATATTACGCCCTTAAAAATAATATTTTGGAAAAAAACAGAAAATAATAATAATAATATTAATAAATTTTGCACTTAAAAAGAAAAATAATTTAAGAATAATTAACATTAAAATAATTATTACAAAATAAATATGAAATAAAAAAAAAACTAACCCTAATTATTAATATATTTACAACATAATTAAAATAATAATAAAGATACTAATAATCAAACAATATTAGGATGATTAAAAAAGTAACAAAAATAATTTTTAATCACAAGAAATATAATAAGACAAACATTTCAATATTACAAAACACATTAATATCGTAAATAATAACTTTTTAAAACAAAGAAAAAGAAGAACACCACCAACACAAAAAAAACAAAAACAAAAACAATAATAAGTAAAAAAATAAATAATAATATATTAAAACAATTAGAATAACAAAAAATTCCCTAATAAACATAAATATTGAATAAAAATAATAATATTAGAATGAATAACAATAATAACAAAAGTACAAACTTAATATCAAAACAATAAAACTAACATATCAATAAGATAAAAACACAATAATAAGAACAACAATAATAATATATCAATAACTTTTGCACCTAAAAAGAATTTCAGAACAATTAACATTAAAACTATTATTACAAAATAAATATGAATTAAAATAAAATACTAAACTTAATTATTAATATAATTATAACATAGTAAAAATAATTAAAATAATAATAAAGATACTATTAATCAAACAATATTAAGATGAATAAAAAAATAACAAAAATAATTTATAATCACAAGAAAAATAATACGACAACCATAAACATTACAAAACACATTAACAACGTAAATAATAATTTTTTAAACAAAGGAAGAAGAACACCAACATAACAAAAACAATAATAAGTAAGAAAAATAAATAATAATATATTAAAACAACTAGAATAACAAAACATTCACTAATAAACATAAAGATTGAATAAAAATAATAACATTAGAATGAATAATAATAATAACAAAAGTACAAACTTAATATCAAAACAATTGAACAATAAAAGTAATAAAATTAACATATCAATACCATAAAACAAAATAATAAGAAGAAACAACAACAACAATAATATATTTATAAATTAATCCCTTAAAAGTAATATTTAGGAAAAGACAGACAATAATAATATCAATAACTTCTGCACCTAAAAAAAGAAAGAATTTCAAAATAATTAACATTAAAACTATTATTACAAAATAAATATGAAAAAAATAAAGCACTAAACCTAACTGTTAATATAATTATAACACAGTAAAAATAATTAAAATAATAATAAATATATTATTAATCAAACAATATTATGATGACTTAAAAAGTAACAAAAATAATACGACAACCATATCAACAATATAAACAATAACTTTTTAAAACAAATGAAGAAAAAGAAGAACAACAACTGAACAAAAACAAAAATAATAGTAAGTAAGAAAAATAAATAATAATATATTAAAACAACTAGAATAACAAAAAATTCCCTAAAGATTGAATAAAAATAATAAAATTAGAATGAATAACAATAATAACAAAAGTAAAAACTTAATATCAAAACAATTTAACAATAAAATTTATATATCAATACCATAAAAACAATAATGAGAAGAACAATAACCTTTTTAGAAATAATAATAATAATATATCAAAAAATCAAGCCCTTGAAAGTAATATTTAGGAAAAGACAAACAATAACAATAATAATACCTAAAAAGAAAAAAAAATTCATAATAATTAACATTAAAAGTATTATTACAAAATAAATATGAAAATAAAATAAAACACTAAACCCAATTATTAATATAATTATGACATAGTAAAAATAATTAAAATAATAATAAAGATACTATTAATCAAATAATATTAGGATGAATAAAAAAGTAACAAAAATAATTTATAATTACAAAAAAAAAATAATGCGACAATCGTATCAACACTACAAAACACATTAACAACGTAAACAATTACTTTTTAACAAATCACTGTTTTTCTGTATTTCACATATTATTCAATCTCACTATTAAAAATCACTCCAAAAATAATTTACCATTAACTTTAGGTTAAAAAAAAAACGAACGGAAACAATAATTTTTAACAATTTTGCCTCTTAAGTAGATAAGATGAAATTTCAGAGGGTATTATAGTATTTTTTTCGAATACAGAGGGCAATATACAAACTCACTCATAATTCAGGGGTACCGAGTACATTAAGCATAAAAATAATAACATTAGAATGAATAAAAATAATAACAAAAGTAAAAAACTTTACAATAAAATTAATAAAACAAACATATCAATACCATAAAAACAATAATGAGAAGAACAATAACTTTTTTAGAAATAATAACAACAATAATATATCAATAAATTAAGCCCTTAAAAGTAACATTTAGGAAAAGACAAACAATAATAATAATAATAACTTTTGCACCCAAAAAGAAAAACAATTTTAGAATAATTATTACAAAATAAATATGAAATAAATAAAACACTACACTTAATTACTCATATAATTATAACTCACAAAAAAGAATTAAAATTATAATAAAGATACTTTTAATTAAAAAATATTACGATAAATAAAAAAAATAACAAAAACAATTTATAATCATAATAAAAATAATACGACAAATATATTAACACTACAAAACAAATTAATATCGTAAACAATAATAAAAAAAAAAAACAAAGGAATAAAAAGAACACCAACACAAAAATAAAAACAATAATGAGGAAAAATGAATAATAATAAATTAAAACTAGAATAACAAAAAATTCCCTAATAAGCATAAAAAGATTGTATAATAATAATAATAATATTAGGCTGTATAACAATAATAACAAAAATAAAAATAACAAATTAATTTAACAATAAAAGTAGTAAAACTAATATATCAATATCATAAAACCCAATAATGAGAACAGTAATCTTTTTTTAAAAAAAAACCTACAATAATAATATATCAATAAATTAAACCCTTAAAAGTAATGGGTAGAAAAAAAAAATAGATAATAATAATAATAACTAGCACCTAAAAAAATAATTTTTAAAAAATATACATGAAATAAAGAAAACACTAAACCTAATTATTGATATAGTTATAACATAATAAAAATTCAAATTATAAAAAAGATACTTTTAATCAAAAAATATTGAGATGAAAAAAGAAGTAACAAAAGTAATCACAATAAAAAATAATACGACAAACATGTTAACACTACAAAACACATTAACAATATAAACAAGAATTTAAAAAAAAAAAAGAACACAACAAAAATAAAAACAATAATAAGTAAGAAAAATAAATGATAATATATTAAAAAAATTAGAATAACAAAAAATTCCTTAACATAAAAAATTTGAATAATAATATTAGGTTGGATAATAATAATAACAAAATTTAAAACTTAATATAAAAAAAATTTAATAGTAAAAATAATAAAACTAACATATCAATACCATAAAAAACAGTAATGACAACAAAAATAACATTTTTAAAAACAATAATAATATATCAATAAATTATGTCTTTAAAAGTAGTAGTTAAAAAAAAAACAAACAATAATAATATAAACTTCTTTAGCACCTTAAAAAAAAAAAAAGAATTTAAGAATAATTAACATCAAAATAATTATTAAAAAATATATATGAAATAAAGAAAACACTAGGCCTAATTATAACATAATTAAAATTATAATAAAGATACTTTTAATCAAAAAATATTATGATGAATAAAAAAGTAACAAAAATAATTTATAATAACAATAAAAAATAATATGACAAACATATTAACACTACAAAACAAATTAACGTAAATAATAACTTTATAAAACAAAAGTCGAAAAAGAACACAACAAAAACAATAATAAGTAGAAAAAATAAATAATAATATGTTAAAACAATTAAAATAACAAAATATTCCCTAATAAACATAAAAAGAATAATAATAATATTAGACTAAATAACAAAATTAAAAAACTTAATATCAAAACAATTTAACAGTAAAAATAATAAAACTAACATATCAATACCATAAAACACTATAATGACACCAAAAATAACCTTTTTAAAAATAACAATAATAATATATCAATTAATTATGCCCTTAAAAGTAATAATTAGAAAAAATAGACAATAATAATAATATCAATAACTTTAGAACCTAAAAAAAAGAATTTAAAAATAATTAACATTAAAATAAATAAAATACTAAACCTAATTATTAATATAATTATAACTTAGTAAAAATAATAAAAATACTATTAATCAAACAATATTATGATAAATAAAAAAATAACAATAATAATTTATAATCACAATAAAAATAATACGACAAACATATCAGCACTACAAAACACATTAATAACATAAACAAAAGAAGAAAAAGAAGAACAAAAACAAAAACAATAATAAATAGAAAAAATAAATAATAATATTTTAAAACAATTAAAATAACAAAAAATTCCCTAATTAAAACAATTTAACAATAAAAATAATAAAACTAACATATCAATACCATAAAATACAATAATAAGAATAAAAATAACCTTTTTAAAAATAAAAGCAACAATAATAATAATATCAATAAAATAAATACTTAAGAATAATAGCTAGGAAAAAATAAGACTAATAATAATAATATCACCAAGAAACTCACCTATTCACTTGTTGCTTCCCAACCGCGGCGGAGCGAGTGGGGGGTGGGGTAATTTCAAATCTAAACAAATTACAATCCAGGGGGCATATATACAAAATTTATTTACATACAAATTAATTTGAAAAGAAAATTTAAACTGTCCCTCACCCACCCATGTACAGCTCCGCCCCAGATTGCCTTCCCAAAGAGAAGATTTGTGTGAAACAATTGGGGAAGCCCCTCCTACCAAAACACATGTTCATGAGTTTCTTAAAAGATTGAGAGAGAAAAAACATAAGACAATAAGCATTTTATTATGAGTTAAAGGTCTTATACCTTCAAGTCATGCTTCTACAACAAGAATTAATGAAATGGTTTAGACAAACCAATGAAGTTTCACTTCACCAATATGTAATGGATCTCCACCCTACAAAACAAATAAATTTATCAGCAACATGTAAAACTTACCTATATCCAACAATAATGTGAATAGAAACTATAAATTAAACAATCACATTTCCTAAGAACATAAAATTTGAAACCGACAGCTAATAGAACTTTCCTCAAGCTCTGGAATTTCAAACCAAGCAAATTAGACCACCTAAAAAATAGCTATCAATAGCACATACAAACAAACGGAAACTGTAAATTGAACAATCACATCCTAAGAACATAAAATTTTAATTTTAATTGACAAATCATAAGCTGCCAATATTACCTTCCTTCTGTGGGTAAATCTCGGCTTTGGGAACTCATGAGTACTAATTTCACTTGATTGAATGAAATATCAACTATATTTTGGACTAGGCATTTTACAAAGCTTAACCTAAAAAACAAAATCCAAAAGTTAACGCAACAAATATGAAAAGCTACTAGTAAAAAGAAAAAAACAAATATGAAGAGCTATAAAATAGTATTCTAATTAACAAGGACAAGCAGCCTCGATGCTTTAATGGTCGGGAATTCCTACTTGTGCCAAATAGAAGGGTTCAACTCGAGAAACCTCTAAACTACCCCAAAACCTAGTTAAGTAAACTCATGTAAAAAGGATTAATTTTCTAAACTACAAGAATCAAGTTACTTTGCAAAAAATAAACATTAATGACAAAAATCTCGTATGTTATAAGAATGACAAAAAAAAAACAAAAGACAAAAAAAAAAAAAAGAACAATAACAATATAAGAATAATTCTCAAAGCTTATGAATAAGTAAAATTGTTTTATCCTTCACGCATTACTAAACTCTAAAACACAATTCACTAGCATATATTTCAAGCATTGATATAAAATCAATAAAATCTGCACACTTCATTAAAATCACCGAGGATATAAAAATATGATAAATAAGCTGAAAGCTAATTTAGGACAGTATTTAAGTAATGTATAAAAAACAAACACACCAAATACCCCATAAATTAACATATGCTAGTCTAGTAAAAGAAAAAAAAAAGTGTAATAAACTAAACTAAACTAAACTAAAATCAAGATAAATATCGGTTGATTTCACAAAGCTTGCCTCAAAGATTGCATAAAGTATATAGCTCAAAGAAAATGAAACAAAATAAAATCTGAAATTTTTTTGGTGGATTCCCTACCCCAAACTTAAAGTTAATATTGTTAAAAATAAAGAAAACAAGCATGAAAGAGAGGGAAAAGGTAAACATAAATTTATGGATTTAAATTATACATTTTGCACAAGCTAAAAATTTCTATCTATGAGCTTCAAAGTATACTATATCACTTGTAATATTTTAAACACATGTTTTCAGTAATACGAACAAAATAATATAATATTACATAATTGTTTCCTACTATATAGTAAAACTTAACACAAAACACGAGCTTAGAAACACTAATCCAAAGAATTAGTCACTAAAAAGGCAGTGTTGTTTAAACTAAAAAAGCATAATATATTAAGTGAAAATGGGAAAACTAACCAGGTAAATATGAGCAAGCAGCTTTTTATAACGTTAATGACAAAATTTGATGAATTACGATTTGGAAAGACACAAACATAACATTGTTCAAGAAATGAAAACTTTGTTTAAAATCAAATGAAAACATTGTTCAAACAATTTCCTAACCTTGTTGATCTCGAGAGATAGTCCTAAGAGAGAAGGCCAGTTGGAAGCATCTTAAAAGTGCCGTATGACTAGAGCTCTGTCAAAAGCATAACAACTCATCAAACAACTGTAGGAAACTTCATTGGATACATAAAAATTTAATAATGTATTCAATATCATTATGTCAAATAGGTAATAAGTTGTTATATTAACTCAAGAAATCGAAGCTTTGATAAGAAGCAAGAAACTTAATACTTGTGATTCTCTTAACAGTAGACCAAAAGAAAATCTCACCTTCAATCAAGTAAACAATAAAGCAATGTTATAAGTGTGAGCCATTGCTTCAAAATTTGCAGGGTTTTTCTGAACCCAAATAGATGAAAGCGAAAGACTTATTTAGTGACCACTCAGCCGAAGGGGAGTTAGCTCCTGGAAGAATTCGAAACAAAACAAGCTGTCAGTCTTAACAAATAGAATTAGAGACGGATCATTTAAACTTTTACTGCTACATTATATGTAGTATTTTCTATCGATACACCATTCAATCTGTGAGTCTTCACAGACTAATTCATACTTTCATTGGAGCAAGACTCAGAAAAAATTATTCATAAGAGTTTTCTTTAATATGATTGTTGACAATTTTCTTTGATAACTACGTAAATTACAAACATACACAAATCTTTCCATCAGAGTTACAATTATAAAAAGTTCAGTGTAAAAATATACGTATAATTTGTTCTTACCTTATTGCACTAAGGATCCTATATCTAGTGTCATTTTCTTCCGAGATGTATATCGATTGACAACTAAATCGACACGAACTAAAGTTGTTCATCTAACAAGTTAAGGCCAAAAAAACCGCAATTATTCTTTTTTGACATGAAAATCAAGTTAAAAACACTCTAGTTTCACAAAAGCTGATCAAAGATCCAAGACAGTGGATACAGCTTGCCTTTCACTACATTGTGTAAATAATTCTCAAGAGTAACGACAATGCTATAACTTAACAGTGCTACAAAAATTTGATTAAAAGTTTTCCCCCAATGTGCCTTCAGAAAACGATCAATAATTGATTTCTCAAGCAGATTTCAACTTGGATGATGCAGAGGCCAGGTGGGAAAGGATTCTGTGTCCCACAAAAACCAAGAAAACTCCCAAGAAACCCAAAGTTTTCAGGGTTGTAAATAGATCCAACTGTAGAAAGAAAAAAAGAATAAACAAGTAATTAGACCAGGACTAAAACAATGGTAACAAAATTAACTCCACCGTAGTTTACATCTCCAATAATTTACTTAAATTGAGTATTATTATAAATAATTTCTAAAATTAAAGAAAGAAAAACACATGAAAAGCAGAGTAAATAACATACCTTCAACCAGAAAAGCACGTACAGTAAGAGAACTGCAGCAATGCCAAGATGAAAGAGGAGAGCAAATGTGGCCGGCACAGCAGAAGAAGGAAAGTTCTTGAAATTCACACCCAGACGTAATAACTGCAAAGACATAAAAATAAGTTAAAAGGTCAACTGACAACACATATTTCTGCAGGTAAGTGGATGCTGCGTTACCAAATGGAAAACAAATAAAATAAATAAAGGCACATGCAAGTCCATTGCCGTTATCATTTAGCAAGCGTAGATTTGGGTAATAAAAGATTTTAATTTCCGAGACAATAAAAATAGTCAAGGAATCACTTATACGAGACATACCCCAATCAAAAATCCAATGAGTGGCACAAAGGTAAGACCCAAGAACACAAGAGAGAGCTCCTTAGGTGGACGCTTGTCTGGAGCCCTAAAAATATGACTAATCTCAGCTTTGGGTCCATATCTTGAGTAAGGATCAAGAGGCAGCTGAGGGGGACGAGGGGCCTTTTCAGGGGCTTCTGGTAGATCTAGTTCAATCTGGCCAATTGCCTTGAAGAAAGAGTTTTCCTGGAAGAGAACAAGAAGTTAGCTCAAATGATTACACAGTAAATATAGTTTGAAAAGCTTAAGTCATCAAAAGTCTTACCATTACAGCGTCACCAACAGTTAGCTGAATGTCATAACTACCAGATAAATAGTAAAACTTCTCAACCAGCCCAAGAAAATCCTACAAGAAATTTGCAAGTATTAGAAAGATGAAAAGGAAAGACTGGAAAAGAACCAACTGGACAACCTTTTGTTGAGCAGAATAGATGATTTTCTGATTCCTTCAACTCACAGTACCATTTTACATTTTAAACATATTATCCAAGATCGAAGATTCTTGAACTAAAATGTGATGTTTTTGTTTTCAATTAAAGCGCATGAATTTACATATCCAAGCAAATAAAACTTAGGCATTGGTGTGAAACTCAACTTTGTCTTAGTACCATAAAATTACTGCAGACTCGATTAAAAAAAGCCACAAAAATAAAGAATTAGATTAAAGGAACTTAACCAGAATTATCTCGAACTTCTTGCCAGAGTTTGCTACCACAAATATATGTTCAACCTTGCTTTCATGTTTTAATTTGAGGAATGCCTGCAGTGCAGAAAACTTCTCAACCAACTGATTAAAGAAAAATACAATGAAGTTCATGCAAGAACAGAAGAAAGGGCGCGCAAACCTGATGTGGCTTGAAAATATTCCCAAGAGGACTAGCTACTTGAAAGGACAGGCGAAGCTTTTGGAGGTGGTTTGCTGATAAGGACACAACGTTTTCTCCAGCGAAATCTAGTCTGGGTGGTTCAGTGAAGAATGTCCAGAAATGAAAATTGTAAGATAGTGGTGTTTAAAGTCGAGTGCAATGACAGTATCCAAAAATGTACTAATTAATCTCCATAAATATCTGGTACTACAGAAAAGACAATAGAAAGTCATAAAAAGAAATACTAACTTTTTCTGGGATTCAATACTCCCAAGGTCACTATCAAGAACTGCAATTTCTGCATTCTCAATTTTGATAAATCCCGTGACAAACACTGGTACTTGAGTTTGGCCCCCAGTAGCATAAACATTTTCACTGTCCGACTCATGCAGAACCACCTGTGCACAGAAATTCAATTTGAATCGTGATAAACATGAGCCAGATGTAAGAAAATCATATTAAGAAGAAAAGAAAAAAGAAAAAAAAAAAGCTACATAATATATTTAAAAAAATTAAAATGATACCTCAAAAACAAACACGTATTTTCCAACATCAACAGTCTTTGGCAACTCCAAGAAATGGGATGCACTTTCTGTATCAAACTTGAGTTCCTAAATCACAAAAAAGAGAAGAACATTCAACCAAAACCTGTGTTTAGACGCAAGAAGAAAGATGATAATATATATATTTCTTGAAAAGAAAGTGATCGACTAACCTGGCTCTCAATTACCGAACCAGCTTTTGAACCAGAGCTGGAAGCTCGGACCAACTTCACTGTCAGAGGAGGTGCATTTGAGCCTAGCACAGTGTTAACTTTAACCTATTTGCAATGTATAAAGCACAAAAAATAAGAGGAAAGGGAAAGGAGAACATGAACGATGTTACTAATATGCTTTTTGACCAAAACTTGTACACTAATATGTACAAAGATAATTGTTCATTAAAGTCAAACCTTGAGCTGATCTTTCTTTGACAAGGAAATCACGGTAGCTGGAACAGACAAAATCAGTGGGACAGAAACCCTGCGTGACATAAAAACTCACTGAGTCAAAAATAAAAAATAAGCACGTGATATTACATATCTTGCTTTGGAAAAGCTCCAAAATACAGCAATTTAAATTGAAGCTTCATTGCATGATCTGAGATGTCACAAACTCCAAAAATATACACATTTTTCAATCAATATTTAATGATGTTATACAATAAACACCTCCAGAAAACACTTGCCTATTGTTTTCCAAATGAGCTAACGAGTCTATTTGGTCAAAGAAGTCTTTTGCATCACCAGGAATGCCAATGCCAAGAAAGAATTTTGCCAAACCCAAGATCTTGTCTCCTGGAAGCTGCACATTTAAAAAAAAGAAAAGAAAAAAGCAAAGCATTAGAAAACAAAAAATAAAATATGAGAAAAGAAAAATATAATCGTCCTCTACAACATTGTTAAGTAGGATTTCCAGTCACCTTTATATTTCCAGAAGTAGCAGCTGCAAATGCTGTGAGCCCTCGAACAACCGAAGATGTAGTTGAAAGAGGACCTTGATGCTCATGTGCCTCAACAACTTTCTCATCAAAATAAAATGCCCCATCATCTACATAGTACAGTTAAGTAGCTTAGCCATATTAAATATAACCACGCCTTTACAACTTATAACCTAAACAGAATGAAGAAAAATATAACATAGTACGAGCAAACAAATGACCAACATACCATATTTCTCAATACTGTCAAAAAGCTTCAATATATCATTTTTTAGTGTACCAATCTGCCAAAGGAAAGCAGTCGTAAGACATGGAATATCAACAAATATAGTTGATACTAAAAAACGAGAAGCAAAAAGTAGAATTTTGTTTTTAAAAGAAGTGAAGTCACAATAAGCAAATAACACTATATCTAAGCAAACAGCTATACCTATAAAAGAAAAATGACAGAAAAATATATTCAAATATATGGAAAATAATTTAGTGAGTGTGATGATATTTTAACTTCTGAAAACAATTTTGAAGTACCATTGATTGATCAATCTCAGAAGACGCTAAGGAAATAACTCCGGCAAGCGTTTCAAGCGCTAATCCTGCAAGATGCATGACTAGTGAGTATAATTCAATTATATAAAAACAACACCAATATAATGTTCCTAATATAGCTTCTGTCAAAGACATTAGCTTCAATCTACACGAAAAGTCAATCCTTCTAACCACCTGTCCCTCTTAAATAAAAGAGGCCTTTCATTCAATCTTGGGAATACAGTGATTGGGAAAGAGGAGAGATAGAGGGCAGCTCTCAATAGTCCATTTTGTTAAGAAGTGCACACAAATAATGGATTAAAAGAATTTCTTAAGTCACATACAACACTTTTTAAGTATCAAAAATAATTCTTGATAAATAGTTACCAGCAGCATAGGTACTAGACTCAGGTTTATTTGAACTGTAGCGCCACCTGCCATCACTCTGGCTCAAAGCCTGCCATAATATGATTTAAGGATGAATGAGCATAAGTTAACATCAAAATTGAGAGTCGGAACAAACAAATAAAAATAAGGATCAGCTCCGGTACTGAATGACCCATGCCCCTGAATTTTGCTACATCAACATTGGGTGAACGGTGAACCATTAACCGAGCTCACCTGATATAGATTTTCTACCTGGGCCAGGAGGCACCAGAACTGAACCTATTTTCAACTCAGAATCACCACAACATCCTAAATACCAACCTTAATAGAACGAAAAATTCCATCAGCATCACCAAGAAGAGGATCAACTTTAGCACTTTGCTCCTGTAACAAGAAAGAAATTAAAATTTAGAAACTTAAAACTAGATAAAAAAGTGGTTCAAGGGTGACTGTATGAAAATTACCTTAACAAGAGCCAAGCTTCCTATTGAGTAGTAAAAGTCAAGCAAAGAACTTGCACTGCTGATTACAGCTTTAAGTCTTGGAACAATACCCTATCCAACAAAAATTAAATTAAGCACCAAAGGCCAAAATTTGACTTATTCACAATGACATTGAAGTTCTAAGGGCTTCATAATACCTCAAAAACTTCCTCTTCAACCTTGCATTTCAATATGCTGTTAACCTTTAACGCATATAACAAGTCTTTCGGAACAGAAGACGATGACCCAAGAGTTTCAAGAACAGAATGACAAGTGGCGGTTTTTATATCAGGCTTTTTATCAATTCCAAGAACCTCAAAAGATCTTAAGGCACCATATGCCTCTTCCAAACTGGTATAAATGATAACATATTATATAGTTAGAATTACAAAACTCAGATGTTGAAAAAAAAAAAATAACACTATTAAGGGCTGCAGGATCAGATTTCTATAATAAAATTATACAGCGGAAGAAAATCAGGCAAGAATTACACGTGAGATTCTGAGCGCGTACAAGTGACAAATAAAGTCCAACACAAAATTTTATACACTCCCTTATGAAACGTAAAAGCAATTATTAACATCATCGTCACAAAATATCAATCCAAAATATGAATTTTTGTCAGAATGTAGGCGTAGAAAAATTGAATGAAAGAGAAATCATTTACACAAGCAAAAATCCCAAAAATTTATGAGACAGAAAACCAGAGTAATTCAGTTCAATCTTATTGAAATCCCATTTTCTTCATAACCAAACAGACAATTACCAAAACAAGACTCAAACAGACCAAGAGAAGGTAAAAATTAGGGGTTTAATTCACCTGCCAAAGGATCCATCGGTAGGCACGAACAGTTCTAAAGCCACGGATCGGTGAGAATCCGTGATCGGCTGAAAGACCGAAGCAGCTTCGCAGATCGTAGACACCAAAACCAGCACCAGAAATCCAACAAGGTTACTGGCAGCCATTACTGCAACAACAACAACAAAATCAACAGCTTCAGAAATTCAGATACAAATGCTCATACAATCTATACGTGATGCATACAAAAATGTGTCTATGCAAGTATGAAATTGTGATTTGTGAAACCCTAGCACTAGGGTTTTAGATCGGAGGAAAGAGGAAGAAGATCGTACGAGAAGCGTTCGAGAGGTGGTCAGTTCGCCGAGTCTCTTTGGACGCGAAGACTAATGTGGGGAGTCGACTGGTGCGAACTCCAAACTCAGTAGCTCCTTGTTCTTCAGCTTAAACTTCAATACCCAATTTGCCCCCACATTTTTGGTGAATACCGAGTCTGTCCGGTTCTTGGCCTTTCGATAAGGTTATTTGGGCCTGATTACGGATAAAGGCCCATTATTTAGTTGATTGGGCCTATCATTTTGAGCTCCTTCTTTCATTTAGAATTTTCAATTTTTTTCCCTAAGTTTCTTTTTTCTTTTTTCTTTTTTTATTTAATTCATTTTTCCTACCTTTCCACTTGAGATATATAGTAAGGCTTTAGTTGCCAAAAAATAAATATATTAATTTTTAAATTTCTAATTATGAATGATTTTTGGGCTCAAATGTCTCTTAAAGTTTGTGTGAATTTATATTTTACCACCTTATATTAAAAATTGCCTCAAATATCCCATGAAATTGTTCATTGACATTTTTGTGTAGATTCACACAAATATTTTTTGTACAAATGTCAATAAATAACAATTTCTTAGAATAATTGGACCAATTTAACTTTAAGTAACCTGCAAATTTGTGAAAATTTTAAGTGAGCCAATAAGCCTTATAATATGAAATATAATTTCTACTTCAATATTTAGTCACTCAATGAAATTTTGTTTCCTTTATGTTAATATTTTTCTTGCGACAAAGAGTCCATTTTTAAAATTTCAAAAATTTAAGGGGTTGTTTGGTTGTCAAAACTCATGACTATTTGTTTCGTGATTTACCCAAAAAAAAAAATCTTTTTTTTCAATAGTAATTTCACATGAGTGAATCTCATTTTTTACTTTTTGAATAAAATATTACATCGTCATCACTTTTTTTTTAAAATACCATCTCTCCACCTTTTTAATAAAATATTTTCTTTATATTTTATTATTATTATTAAATTTCCTAAGACTCCACAACTTTTTACAAAAATCATATTTATAATACTCTCGCCCAAACTATCAAAACACTCTCGACCAAACAAAAAAATGTGTTTAGAATGCTCATCAACCAAACAGCCACTAAATTCCTAATTAAAATCAAAGAAGAAAAATATTCCAATTAGAGTAATGCCTACGCCTAGCCCCTGGAAACACAAGAAGTTGCCAAGCACTTGACCACCGTCTGTATTAATCATTTCAGAACAACCAAGGGTTGCATTTCAATTTCAGGGAAGAAAAAAAAATTAATTGATAAACCGCAAAAAAAGAAATAAATAAATAAATAACGAGTACTGTGAAACATATTTGCGAATCAACAAGTTATGAAAAGCTGAAAATAATATTGCAAAAGATCTTTCTACAACCAGCCAATGCAATCCATTAAACTACCATTATAAGATTCCTCTAACAACCATGATGCAAACTGAAAGCAGATATATTTGGTACAATCTCCACAGTAAGGTCAGTGCAGGAACACTACTATGGAGGATAGATAAAAACTGAACCCTACGAAGGACTCAACATGAGCGCATCAACACAAAACCTAAGGAGGACTCAGTATTTTTTAGGGGGCTGCTGGGTGGGCAAAAGACCAAAGCGCTTCTTTAGAAGAACTCTCTGCCTTGAGTACTTGTCATCGGGGGAGAAGCGGGCTGCAAAAGAAATGGAGAACAGAAAAGATTAATAATTCAAGTAAAGAATATGAGCATATAAATGTCATTAAATTATGTGATAAGTCAAAGGTAAGAAGTGAGGCAGCATCATGACAAGAGATATACATCAATCCTACGACTTCCCAATAATGACAGACTTGTTAAATTGCTAAATCAAAGAACTGAAGAAGAAATATGGACTAGCGGAAGTCGGCACAGAGTTTTAAATTCAGACCATTATTCAAAACAATTACTTGTATCAGTAGTTTCTCACGGTTCTGGCAGCATATAGCAGTTCAAGATCAAGATAATACAAAGTTAAGTGCACACAGCCATATAGCAATGGAAACACAACGGTCTGATATGTTCACAAAAAAAGACGAAAAGGTCAAGCACTTCATTAAGTTGAAATATCATACCAGGATGAGCAGATTCTGTAGGAGACCCAAGTGGTGATTCTTTCTGCATGAAGAAAGCAAGAGAAGATCAATGACAATGTTATGAAGAAAACAAGGGAAAAGTAAAATTGCACCGAAAGTCCCAATCGGAAATAAACCAAGAGTATAATGACAACATTAATAGTGGAGCACACACCTTGGTAGTGTAGACTTTGTCCCCATTTTCGTTTATGTAAAACTGAAGATACATTGTTGCTGATTATAAACTCTGCTGAAATTAAAGAAAAATAAATAAGCTTGGAAGATTGACACACATTATATTACAAGTAACTCATCAAATGAAGATTCTAATGTAACTAAAGGATAACTGCCGAAGCTGGGACGATCCTTAAAATGGGTATTTTGAGCATAGCTGCAAGCCCCTGCCTTTCTCTTCAAAGGATATTACTTACATACCACGTATCCTTTTTACTCTTCTTTCTTGGTAAGACCCAAAACTACGTTGTTAAAGAAATCATCAAATCTGGGTCTAAAGAATTAAATATGGCTATAAAGAAAACACTTCGAATTACTACAGTTGCAAGAGTACAACCACTTCAGATTTCTTCCTCAACCAAAACCCTAACCAGTCCATTTTCTTTGGTTCTGTTTCTCCATCAAAACAGCAAAATTTCATCACCAAACACAAAAAGACTTCCACTAGTTCCACGAAATCAACAGCTTCTTGAAATTTCCTAAATCCTAATTGCTATCAAACCATGTCCAATTTTACACTTTTTTTTGAATTTTCTTTAGCTTCAAGATACAAAATAAAGCACAAATGTAACTAGAAAACGTTCAGAGCCTTACCTTTACGTCGCCAACCAGCGTCCACCGGAGAGAGAAAGCTGGACCAACACTACGAGGGTTCAACGGAAGAGAGACTAGGGTTTTGCGGAAAATAAAAAAGGGGCTTTTAGGGTTTTGCAATTTTCCCCTTAAGGAGGAAACTTAAATATTGGGCCTTAAAAAGCCCATCTTTAATTGGGCTTGATTCTAATCCAGACAAAGCCCAAAAAAGAGTAAGGACAAAATGGTAAACTCAAATCACAATTCTGACAATTCCAGTTGACCTTTCGAGCAGTGTCTTCGAACCCACGTATCTGCAACTCCCGTTGATGCCTTCCCTATACCTTCATAGCTTCAATCTTATTCACCTTTATTCCTTCAAATTCACTACAAATTACCCCCAAATTCGCATCAAATCCAAACCCTAAATCTCCATATCCAAACAGAAAACGAAGAACACAGCAAAATAGAGAGAAACCCAAAAGAAAAAATTAATTTTTTTTTCTTCTACATTTGTCGTTTATCTAATTTAAATAGGAAATTATATAACAAAGTTTGAAGCTTTATTCCAAATCGATCTCTCTGTTCTGAAACGATGTCGTTCGAGGAGGAGGAAGCGTTCGAGCACACTCTTCTCGTCGTCCGGGAGGTATCGGTGTACAAAATCCCGCCGAGGGCGAGCTCCGGCGGGTACAAGTGCGGCGAGTGGCTTCAATCCGATAAGATCTGGACGGGTCGGCTACGGGTGGTTTCGTGTAAGGATCGGTGCGAGATCCGACTCGAAGATCCAAACTCGGCTGAGCTTTTCGCTGCTTGTTTTGTTCATCCCGGCCAGCGGGAGAGCGCGGTTGAGACCGTGCTCGATTCGTCGCGCTACTTCGTGTTGAAGATCGAGGATGGCCGTGGGAAGCACGCGTTTATAGGGTTGGGGTTTGCGGAGAGGAACGAGGCGTTTGATTTCAATGTGGCTTTGTCGGATCATGAGAAGTATGTGAGGAGAGAGAACGAGAAGGAGATCGCCGGCGGCGAGGTCGGCGACGATACCCACATCGATATCCATCCCGCTGTTAATCACAGATTGAAGGTAATTGGAAGAAGAAAAAAATTAGTTTTTGGAATGAAAATTGATTTATAGTTTCTATTGTTAATTTTGTTGGGTTTTGGATTAGGAAGGTGAAACTATAAGGATAAATGTGAAGCCTAAGCCGACGAGTGGCACTGGGATGCTCTCGGCGGCAGGGCTTTCCGGCCCCGGAAAGCCGAAACCTCTGGGGCTTGGGCCGCCACCGGGGTCGGGGAAAATCCGGTCTCCTTTGCCACCACCTCCCAATGATCCTGTTGCTGCTCGGATTGGCTCTACCAGTCATGTTGTTGGCCCCAAGAGCCCCAAGGACTCCTTATCCGATCTTTCTCCACTTGAGGTAATGCCTCTATGATCATGCTTTGGAAGTGAGAAAAAAGGCAATGCTGCCTAACAATTCTATTTAATTTGTGTTTTAGACAAGTTTTCTGCATTTTAAGTACATTAGTGGGTGTTCTTAGATGAACCACTCCTGCAATTGCTGCCAATGTGAATGGAAAATAGAGGGTTTTTAATAGTTGTTGGTGACTGATTAGGATTGAGTATCCAAGTTTCCTATGTGAGTTAATAATCAAAGTTCATAGATAACCAGGTTCACTTCCAGTAGTGCAGAAACCTAGTATTGTCTACACATGTTCATCTCTAGCTTGAGATGCGCTTTGGATGAATGTATGATCTAGTTTTTAGAGAAAATTGCTGTAGATGCCACTAATTTATGAGTGGTGCGACATGTGTTGCAAAACAGCAATTTCGGATCACAATGTGTGGCAAAATGGTTACTGTAACGGGTTTCTATCCATCTTCAATCGTTCAATAATGACGTGATAAACAGTAAAATTGTGTGTCACATCAGCATTTAACGGCAAAAAAATTGATGGAAATCGTTGCAATGGCCATTTTGTCACAAATTGTGATATGAAAGGGTTGTTTTGTCACACATTTTGAAGTGGATGGCTGTTTTGAGACCGCCTTCGTAAATGGCTGGCCTTTATAGTAATTATTCCTTTTTTTATTAGAATAAGAAGATACCAAGTGCTAAGAAACTTTGATACATATCCTTTGTTATCTCTGATTATTCTGTTTGAGGTTAACTTTTTTTTTTTATGTTCAAATAATCTTGTGTGTTATAGTTGTGTTTGTACTATGTCACTCTATTGGATAGATATCATAGGTTCTTCCTTAAACATGCTCTGTTTGAGTAAAATAGGTGACATTTAGGGTAAATCTTGCAGAGAAATCTTCCTCCAGCAACAGGATCAGGATCAACAAAGACCACAGCAGCTGGATGGGCAGCATTTTGATTCTAACACATTGTGTGAGCATCTGTGACGATTGAGCTGTCCATGTCTGATGTTTTATATTTTTTTCCCGAGAAAAGAAAATGAAGTTATATGAGAAAAATGAGAAAGTGCCGAGTTCCAAAATAATTGTTTTCTTCAATATATTTATAAGTTCCTTTATCCTACCTACTTACCACAGAAATTCGTTTCTTCTTATCTTTATAAGTTTCATTTTTTTTTTCTTTTGTGGTTTTTTTTTTCTGGATTAAGGTATTTTAATGGTAATTTCCTAGCAGATTAACCCCAATAATTTGGCCTACTAAAAAATGATTTGTCAAGAAAGACCTTTTTTTGTTCTCAACTAACGCGATCTTCTTGTCGGGCAGAACCTGAAAGGAGAGGATAAAAGAGACGGAAGACGCGGACAATTATGCTACGCGTTTGCCTTTGTGCCCTCCATGTCATTTGTACTTTCTTCTAGTGTTTGACATTTTTATATTTTCGCTGGGATTCATTTATTTATATATATTTATACTAGCGCAAAAAACATATTAAAACACTCTAACAAAGTTTCACAGCTAAGGTTCACCAATTTTTCAAAAAATACTAAAGTTGCTCATGATTTTTAAATTAAAAATATTTTACAAAATACAGATAATTTTAAAATGTTTTTCAAAAAATTAAACAAAATAAAAACAAAAATTTAAATTTAATCAGCATTAAAGCTTCCTCCCCCGCCCAACACCTTCGGCATCTCCATATTTTCTGGGCACATCTCTATTTTTCTCGGTTATCTTACATGCATAAAAAAAAATCTTATGAAAATTTATAAGAACAAGAACAAAAAATCTCAAATCTCGCCTGCAACTTCCAAAAGAAATCAAACCAAAATTCTCCCGCAAACTAAAACCCCAAAACAATTCAAAAAAACTAATCAAATCCTACATGTTATGACCGGTTTTCGTCAAGAACTGAATAACAATACAAAATCTCAGAATCTTAACTTTATTTGGATAGCTCAAGTAATAAATGAGAATGGAAGCTTTAAATGACTATATCTATGGAACTTAAAGGGAAGTTTTTTATATTTAAGAGAGAATTTAGTAGAGAAAAAGAGGTAGTTGAAGATGGTAAAAATCGCATCCTTGTTCATTAATTGATCCCACTATTTATAC
>WUAT03097921.1:0-12911 GCA_010015005.3 Ulmus americana | reverse complement strand
TAGGAATGAAGTCGAAGGAAGAAAAACTCCAAAAATCCATGGTTTAGGGGTCCACGCCGCGGCATCCCTGTTCTGCGCCGCGCCCATTCGCCCAGGAAGAAGATATGCCCAGATGTCTACACCGCAGAAAGCATCATTCTGTGCCACAGCGTGCGAGCACAAGTTCCCTAGAATTCTACGTTTTGTACATTCATGCCACAGCGGAAAAGGCCCTGCACCGCGGCACGATCGCAATTTTCCAGATTTTTAAGTTTAAATTTTATTCTATCTTTTAGAGTTTGCAACCTAGATCCACCCCAGAATTTTTGGAGTATAAGTAGGCTATTAGAAGACATTCTTTATCATCTCTAGCTCTGGAATTAGAAGATTAATCAAGGAGAAGATGTTCTCTAGCTAAAGCTCCTAGCAAAGCTAGGATGAATCTCATAGGTGTAGTTTTTCCATTCTTTCAATTTCAAGTTTGTACTATGTGACATATAGTTGTTTATCTATTTCAATTCGTTTCAATAATAAGTTATTTTTTCATGTGACAAATGTTTGAATTATTTATTTAGTATTTGATTCTATGTGAGAGATAGAGTTTACAATCTATGTGAGAGGATATATTGTTTGTTTGATTGTTTACTTGTTAGCAAATATAAGTTTAGTCAGGCTCTTCTTATGTCGGCTGGTTTAAGTAATTAACAATCAATCTAGATCAATTTCATAGGATTGTCACTGAAGAAACATCTTATAAGATGGATCAATTTAGGGCTTAATTAAGGAATTGGAATAGATCAACAAGCAAATTGAAATTAGGGTTTGGAGAATGAACATTGAGTGAATCTTAAGCTTTGTGTTTTAATTATTATTTTTATCCTTTTAAAATTCGTTCATTTAATTCTCTTTATAATATTTCAGATCTTTACTTCTTTGTTACTAAGTTCATTTATTTTTCTATCAGTCTTTCCTCGTGGGATCGACACCTCTTTTATACTACAATAACCATGTGTGAAGTTGAGTGTAATCAGTCGCCATCATGAACAATATGGGTAACACAGTTAGATGTCCCCGGAAGCACAACAATTCGGATCCTAAACGAGATACCACCAAGTGGTGTGAGTTCCATGGTGACCATGGCCACATCACTCCAGACTGTATTGCTCTTCGACTAAAGGGGGCTGACCTTTTCAAGAGAGGTCATCTCCAAGACTTGCTATCAGACAAAGGGAAGAATACCCTTGCCATCTGAGACAATCGTCTAGGTGACCAACTTGCAGAGCCTACAGCAGAGAGAGTAGTCAATGTCCTCATTGGTTACTTAGAAGTCAGCGGCATCAACTACTCTGCTGCTAGGTGATATGCAAGGGTCACAGTCAACCCTGAGACCAACCTCTCTTAGTCACCGACTAGTATCGCCATAGACCAAACCATCATTTTCATTGACAACGAAGCCACTAGACTCATAAACTCTCACCGTGACGCTCTGGTCATCTCCTTACTGATCACCAATTGCATGATCAAAAGAGTTCTTATTGACAATGGCTCATCTACTAATGTGATATGCCTGAACACTCTTAAGGAAATGAAGATCGACAAGTCCAACATTCACTATCGTTCTACGGTCCTCACTGGCTTCAATGGGGAGCAGAAGTTTACCATAGGGGACATCACACTCCCGGTCTACGCCAGTAAGGTGAACCCTCTATATGACCTTCATAGTGCTCGACATCCCATCACCCTACAACATCATCATTGGATGACCATGGATTGATAGCACGAGAGAAGTTCCCTCCACCTTCCACCAAGTCATTAGGTTCCCTACCAAGTGAGGAGTCAAAGAGATCAAGGGATAACAAGGGATCTCCCGCGACTACTATCGCAACACCTTGAGAGGCAAGCCCTCCACCTTATAGCATTTCTAGACCAATCCGGTAGGCCACATGGATCCAAACCAGCTTGCCATGAAGGAACTTGATGAAGTTCCTATCCACCCCGACTTGCTGGACCACAAGTTTCAGATGATAACTCATTTGCAGCTAGACCTCCATGGGAACGTCATCGACTTTCTCAAGCAACACCATGATTGCTTTGCCTGGTCACACATTGACATTACCAAAATTGATCCAAAAGTGATGGTTCATTGACTCTAGGTAGACCCAGGCCATCCACCTATGAAACAGAAGCGACACAAGTTCGCTCCTGAACATAACTAAGTCATCAATAAGGAGGTCCAGAAGCTGATCAACATCGGGTTAATCTGCAAGGTACACTACCTCGACTGGCTTGCCAATGTTTTTGTTGTATGCAAGAAGAATGGGAAGTGAAGAGTGTGCAGCGACTTCACTGACCTCAACAAGGCATGTCCCAAGGACTCCTTACCACTACCTCACATTGGCATGTTGGTCGACGCTACTGCCTATCATAAGCTACTCAGCTTCATGGATGCCTTCTGAAGCTACAACCAAATCCTCATGCACCCAGATGACCAAGAGAAGACCATCTTCATTACTGAAAGAGGTATCTTCTATTATAAGGTTATGCCCTTTGAGTTGAAGAACGCCTGTGCAACCTACCAGTGACTTGTCATTGAGATGTTTGCCAACATGCTAGGTGATACCATGAAGGTTTACATAGATGAAATGCTTTTCAAGTCTATCATTGCTAAGCAATACCTTGACCATTTCTGTTAAGCCTTCGAGGTCCTTAAAAGGTACAAGATGAAACTCAATCCTATTGAGTGCTCCTTTAGTGTGTCTTCAGGCAAGTTACTACGTTACATGGTAACCCAGCGAGGCATTGAAGCCAACCCAGATTAGATCCAATCCATGATGGGCATCCCATGTCCCACTCGCATCAAGGATGTCTAGGGCCTTGCCGAAAGGGTGGAAAACATCAGCCGGTTCATCTCCAAGTCATCGGAGAAGTGTTACCTCTTCTTCATGACCCTACGCAAGTCCCATGACTTAAAATGGACTCCGACCTGTGAAGAGGCACTCTAGCAATTCAAGAAGTACTTGACCTCGCCACCATTGCTCACCAAGCGCAAGGATGGGGAGCAACTCTTCATCTACCTCGTCGTCTTTGAGACTGCCGTCAGTGCCGTACTCATCTGGGAAAAGGAAGGCAGACAACTCCCGGTTTGCTATATAAGTAAGTCACTACTTGACACTGAAACTTGCTATAGCCAACTAGAGAAGCTTATTCTAGCATTGGTCACTACAGCCCGCAAGCTTTGGCCCTACTTCTAATGTCATCCAATCATGGTTCTCACCATTTTTCCATTGAATGGCATCCTTCACAAGCCAGAGCTCTCATCTTGCTAACCAAGTGGGCATTAAAACTCCGCAAGTGTGACATCTCCTTCCAGCTTCACACCACCATCAAGTCCCTAGTATTGGTTGACTTTATTGCAGACTTCACTCCTAATGCTCAAGTGTAGGTTAATAAGGAACTACTCAGTCCCACCAAGCATCCATCCTCCAAATGGACACTCTCAGTCAATGGATCAAGCAATATGAATGTCACTGGCATAGGGCTCGTCCTCACCTCTCCTAAGGGGGACCTCATCCAGCAATCCATTCACTGTGGCTTTAGGGCCACCAACAACGAAGCAGAGTACGAGGCACTCATCGTCAGCCTCTCACTCGCCAAAGAAATGGGCATCCAAAAGCTAGACATACGCTCTGACTCCCAACTAGTTGTCAACCAACTCCTTGGAACCTATCAAGCCCGGGACTCTAAGATGACGGTTTACCTCTCTCATGTTAAAGAGCTATAATCTACCATTGAAGAGTTCAACATAATCCAGGTACCTAGACTTGAGAATAGCCACACCAACGTCTTGGCCAACGTTGGGTCAATCGTCCCAGTTACATCATCTTAGTCCATCTCGTTGATCTACCTCCAGTAGCCGGCAGTATGGAAGAGTCCACTTGCCAAGGTGACAACCATCAATACATTTGACTCATCGATGACTCCCACCCTATGCTACTTAACTCACTACAAACTCCCCAATGACGAGATCGAAGCACGGCACTTCTGGGTTAAGGCTGCTAGGTTCATCATCCTTGATGGCCAACTCCTAAGGAGATCCTTCTCTAGACTATACCTCAAGTATGTTACTCCAATTGAAGCCAACTACATCCTAGCTGAACTCTACCAAGGGGAGTGTGGCAACCATGCTGACAGACGTGGCCTTACCAATCGAGCCTTGACTACAGGCTATTACTGGCCCACCATGAGGTCAGGCTCCACCAACTTCCTCTGGTGGTACGACAGTTGCCAATGCTTCACGCAAGTCTCACACCTTCTCCTGGAGCGTCTTTCTCCCATCATTCCTCCTTGGCCATTCATGAAGTGGGAGATGGACATCAACAATAAGCTCCTAACAACTCCCGGACAGGGGATTTATATGTTAGCGATCACCAACTACTTCACCAAGTGGATCAAGGTTGAGGCCTTCCACCAGGTCTGCAATTGCAAATTCAAGAACTTCATATGGAAGAACATCATCTGCCGCTTTAGGGTGCCAAAGGAGATAGTTATAGATAATGGCTCCCAATTCATCAGCTTCAACTTTTAGGACATCTGCAAGGAATGGGGGATCAAGCTCAACTTTTCCACTCCACGCTACCCTCAGGCCAACGGCCAAGCTGAGTCTTCCAACATGACCATCATCAAGACACTCAAGAAGTGGTTGAAGAAGGCCAAAGGTGCATGGGCCGATGAGCTACCAAGGGTACTCTAGTCTTACCGCACCATCGCCCGCACTTCGACCGCGATACACCCTTCTCTTTGGCATATGGCTATGAGGTAATCATTCCCGTTGAGGCTGGGATCCCATCAGTAAGGTGCCAATGGCTTGACGAAGACACCAACTGGAAGTAACTCAACCATAACCTCGACACCGTTGATGAGTTAAGAGACATGGCTTGTCTCCAGACTACAACTTACCACAAGAGGGTAGCAAGGCACTACAATAAGAACATTAGAGCAAGGACCTTCAAGACTAGGGATTGGGTACTACGTCGAATCTTCCAAAAAATGAAGAATGCAGGAGTAGACCAGCTTAGTCCTACATGGGAAGGCCCCTACCATATCACCAAGGTCGGCGACTAGGGGGCATACAAGCTCCAAGATCAGGATGACCGCAAGATCCACAATAGCTATATCATTTCTAAACTCTAAACTTTTAACTTTCATTGTAAGTTTTGTTTGGTGTGTAATAACTTGAGTGCTGGCCATTAGGCTCCCACCTTTCCTAGCTCATATATGATGCAGGTACTCTGACACCTAGCTCTTCCATACTACATGAAGTATCTCTTGCTCTATTTTCCATTGATTATCATATCATTAGAGTACTGACTTTAGCTTCGGAGGGACGATGGCTATGCTATTGGTCAGCCTAAGCCTTTCCTTGTCTTGCAGTTGTCTAACAACTCTGAACTACCAAAGGGAAGGAGGTATCATCTCACTCTACAATCTTTAATTCATATTTTATGTTGAAGAAGATACTAACTTGAGCATTGGTTTGCCATCAGCCACCTTAACCTATGTTTTGTGGGTCGGCTAGACACTCCTATTGGGGGACAACTGGCATGGGTCTTGCACGCCCATCCTCCACTTCATCCGATGTTTGTACTACAGTTTAAGACCAGCACTCTACCAAGTACTGCACTTAGACTGGGGGGGATAGAGATAGTCAGTTCTATGGCAACACCTTCGCACTACGTTGAGTGTTTTTTTGACGTCGAGATTAGTTGGCACTATGTCACGGCCAGCAACCTAGCTCTACACTCTCACTTAACCCCACATGTCTGTGTTACATCATGTGTAGTACCGACTTCGTACCACACTTCATCATGCATCATCCTAGACAATACTACATCGAACATCGCTCCAACTAGGCACCACACCTCGGTTCGAGCCGTTTGCTAAGCCACCTTGGCTCTCGACTCATTCTCAAGCCTAAAGTCCGTACTACATCACGTGTACTACCAACCCTGAGTGCACCTAGCCTCCCATTTGACATCATAAGTCAGCATTATACTGAACTCAAAGATGGTTCTACACAAGTTTGTCATCTGAAGTTGGTAATGTGAATCCTTTTTGTTTGCATGTTAATTGATGTTTTTGGTTATTTTTGACAAACAGAGAATCATATAAAGTGAAATATAGAATATATCACATAAACATAAATACCCAAGGGCTCATAATGTATACAGACTACAAAAGATGGCATTTAGTGCCTCAAAACATCAAAAATAACGTGTCTGGCACGTACATAACAAGATAAGTAATCTACGGAGTTACACGCTCCGGATCATCAAGCTTCTCAGCCTTCGGTTCAACTGGCTACTCCACCACCATCACAACTGCATCAGTGGAGGAAGAAGGTGGCACATCTCCCACTTGCAGCTCTTCAGCTTGGGCCCCAGTGGCTGATTCATCTTGTACCTCCTCAGCCAGCTCGTCATCGTAGCCCTGCCATAGCCCGATCTAGTAATTGGGGTTCCACTCTCCACTCTTCCCATTCTTAAACTCCTACAAAAGTTCAGCACAAGCAACAACTACTACATCACTAGCCACAGTCTTAAGCCCCACCAGCCTCTCCTCACTCACCTTCCTCTCTTTCTCAAGAGAAGACTCCAGAATGGCCACCTGACTCTTTGAGGCAACCAGCTTTGCTATCAAGGAGCTAAGCTCAGCATTTGACTCCACCTCACGGGTCCATATCCGTGCGATGGTCTTTCACAGCTGAGCATTGTCAGATTGGAGCTCAATTGTCCTCCTCTTCGAGATCGTCACCTGAATCCTCAAGTAAAGGCTCCTTATCAGCGCTTATAAAACACACAAAATGTTAGACAATCAACGATAACCAAATAACATAAGCTCAAGAAAAATCATGAAAATTACCTAGAAATTTTAGGTGACTTCCCAATCAGTCACCTCGACCAAGCCGATAGCGCTTAATCGACGCTCATTCTTCGGAAGCAAGAGAGACTATCCAACGCCCTCCAAAAAGCTCGCATCAGAGTAGGTGGAGGCAGATCAGGGAGGTTGCAATACAATATCATCACCCACCTCCACTCTGGTCCTCTTTTGGCCCGACGTCATCTTCAGAAACGACTTGGCCGAACCAGAAGGTGTAGCAGCTCTGCCAGTCGAGTAGTCAATAACAAAGATGTTAGGCACCTTCTTCTGCTTCTTCTTTGCTCTAGCCTTCTTCCTCGCCTCAATCTGCTTAGCTGTAAGGATCTTGAATCCCTCCATCTGCTCTTCTACAAGTGTCAATTCGTCTAAAGTCCTCAATCTGCTTAGCTATAAGGATCTTGAATCCCTCCATCTCCTCCTCTATAAGTGTTAATTCTTTTAGAGTCAGTGGGTTCAAACACTCACCATAAATAAGATGGATCACACGATGAAGAAAAAACACTTGCAATGATAGCCTAAGGGGAGGGACTGGTATACCTCTTTGGATGTCCTCTACGTGGCTCCAAAAATGGTTCTCCCTCAGATGTGCCTCAGAAAGCAAAATCCTCCAATCACAAGCCTCGGTTAGGATCTCAAGGATGTGTTTAGTGTGATCCTCAGTGATCAGACAAGTAAAAGTAAAAGAGACTCACCAAAATCCTTCCAAAAATATGGTGTATCCCTTGGTCCGCTCATACCAAACATTAAGTCACCTCGGGCAAAAAAATACAACTGCTTCCAGCCACGGTCATTGGTCCTCAAATGGTTCACCAGCTGAACCCAATCCGGCCGTACATAGAAATGATATCGACCCTTCTCACCGTCGTGCTCTCGAAAGAAGTAATTGTACAACACCTGTCCCAAGCCAAACTCAATGCCACTCCTCAAACTCAAGCATTACAAAGACATTAAAATCCTCCAAGAGTTGGGCATGAGCTGGCTAGGTGCTATCTCAAAGTGCCTGATCACCTCTCTCACTATCTTGGGCGTTGGGCAGTGAAACCCCGCCTCAAAAGTGAACTCATAGAAACTCCACCATCCTGGGACATCCAAGTCAACCTGCTCATGAGGAAGTGGAGAACGGATCTCAACTGAAGTTAGAATCTGATACGTATATCGAAGCTTCAGCATATCAAACTCCTTGAAGGCAGAACTCAGGTTCTCCTTCAAGAGGCCCCCACTGGGTCGGCTCGCCTCGACCAACCCAGTCTCAATCTCCTCGAGCTTACCACCCAAATCAAGCTCAGGGATGGCCTTATCGACTCTTTGGGTACTCGAGCCAACGTGCTCAATAGCCCGAGAGAAAGAAACTTTGGGGTCATTACCCCTTTCTGTATTGCTCCCCTAATGGGAGTCACTCTCAACATCTGACTCGAACAAACAAACATCATCACCAAAAAACAATCAACGGCTCACCATGATAAGAGAAAACAAGCTCCAAACTGGTGAACACAAAACCCAAGTCCGTGCGACACAACCTGTCGCATGGTGAAGACCATACCAAGATAGCAACCCCAAAACATACCTCACAATGTAAGACGTTGAGCGGAGACTACACAAGGCAGAAGTCCGTGCGACATTGTGCAACACAACTTGTTGTACGGTGATGTTTGTACTAGATGGTAACCCCAACTGATGAATCAAAGACCACACGACGTAGCATGTCAAACCAAGATCATCAAGCAAAAAGAGCTCCCAAATACGAACTCTCAAGTCTGCACGACCTTGTATGTCGTGCAGAGCTTGGGATATTCCAACCTCACTAAGCTCCAATCTTCACAAGCTCCTCACAATACCTCATGACACAACTTGTCATGCAGACACACTCCCACTGTACAAATGAGAAACAGCAAGAGCCTCTTCTTCCACTCCGCATGAGCTAAGATGTCGCATGAAGCTTGCTAAGCTCCGATTTCCCCAAGTATAATAGCTCACAAAACCAAATTTTGTGCCCAGTCTCCAACCACAAAACACGACCTCTTCTTCCCCAAGAAAGACCCAACGGGTACTGTTCACCTTCTCCAAATCCATGAACACCCAATCTCTGTAGCAAAATTCCTCAAGCCAAATCAACTCAAATATTCAAACATACCCAGAAAACTTCTCCAAATATGCTTAGAGCCCAAAATAAACAAAGGAAAAACAATGTTTGAAACCAAATACCTCAAAAGTATTCTTAAAACTAAACCCATTCCATGAAAAATCAATCTAAGCTCGTTTTTCAACTTAAAACCCACCAAAATACCACAAAATTTGCAAAAATACCAAGCCAAACTATTTCTTGAAGAAAATAGAGCAAGAAATATAATTTACCTTGGATTTTTCTTCAAACTTGCAAAAATCTCCTTTGTGTTCTTCTTCCTCTTCGAAAACCCAATATGGGTTCAAAAGGAAGCCAATCTTCCTTTAGAAGCCTCCTATTTCAAAATCATCACGTGTCACTCTCTGTACATGCCTCGAAACTCGCAATCTCACTTCATGCCTCTACATGTGCCATAGTGCTAACTTCAACTCCAGCAAACAAAGCTCCATACACCTTCCTTGGCTCCACTCAACCAAACGTGTCAAGACCTCTTTCATAAGAAGAAAACCCAACACATTGGCCCATGGCCTTGGTCCATCTCCTTACAACATCTTATGTCAACCCAACATCCATTAGGTAGAGGCCCAAGGGATTGCTTACCTCGGTACGACATGAAAATGTTGCACTGCAACTCCATGTGACATTGCATGTCATATGGTCTTTTGTTTCATTTGAAACTTGAGCAAACAAGGCTCTCTGACCTTACATCCTCTCTGCACAATATTGCATGTCGCACAGTCTCACATTCTACAAGAAGCTTGAACCAATTAGGCTATTGGCCTTGACTTCTTCACCATACGATAGTCCATGTTACACGGACTTAGGTCCACGAGCTCTTCAATAGCACTTCAAAGGAAGTCCAATCCGATTCAGTATGACATCTCGCATCGAATGAATTTCATTTTAATTGAGCGACATCTACTTGTTACAAACAACAAGTCGCTAAACCCATACGACGTGTTGTGTATCTCACCTCCCAAGTCTGTTCGACATCATGTGTCGAGCGGGGTCGAAGTTCCCCAAGTTGTTTTGTGTACATTCTCCAAGTTGAATGAAATATTTCCTTTGACATTTCATGTCGAGCGGACCTTCATCTTGCCAAAAAGACATCAACTCACTACAAGTTGCATGTCGCCCATTCCACATGACATATTACATGGCTATCCTCCATTCGTCATCTCGTGTCGTGCGGAGTTATAGCCTCCCCTTATAGGCTTCCTCAAGTTGTGTGTCAACGTCCGTTCAAAACCAAGTGTCAAGCAGACCTTCACTCTTACCTCCTTCAATTGATTTGTTATTTGCAACCTTGCACATAACCGACTCCATATGACATTACATCTCGAACCGCCTTCCAAAGTAATTCACCTCATGTCCACATAACGTGTCATCAAGCCTCCTTACAACATGTTGTTTGAATTGTTCCTTCCTCACAACACCTTGTGTCACATGGGTATTCTCTGTATCCCGATGTTTTTTTTAATAAGGCACAGTAGCCCGCTCTACGCAGCCTACCAACTCCAAATTATGATAATTCACACGATTTGTCATTTTTTCTAAATCGGACATTTGGGGTCATCGAACTGATAGTTTTCAAGCTTAGGTTTGGTCATTCAGAAAAAGAACTACTCTCTAATATTAGAACCCCTAAAATTAGAGAGTGGGGGACAAGTTGTTTAGGCAAATATCTATATTGACCTTTTTACTCAGTAAAAGGTCAATTGGCTCAACGCCACCTCATCTTTCCGGCGGGTTCAATGTAATGGCCCACTCACATGGGTTCAACGTCATAGCCCATCTATGGCATCTCTACGTTGCAGTCTAATAATTATGGACTCTGTACCACAACCCACAAACTACAGCTCTATGCCGTGGCCCATATCATAATAGGCTCTGTTCCATGGACCATCTGGCTCCAGGCCATGGTCCAACCACTCATGGCACCACTACAAGCCCATCTCATGGGCTCACCATGCAAGGTGTCCAGTTCTACCAGTGCCAAGGACTTCACGATCACATCTGATTTCTTTGTGTGACAGGTTTCACAGTTTGCCGGTGGCCTCCAACACAAGAATTCAATTGTAGAATTTCGACTATCTACAGTTGTTAATTTTGTAAACTTGCATGCTTGTGAGGCTATTGGAATACCAAGCAACATGTTCCTTAATTATATAGACAACAAGGATAACTCTAGCTTGGGTATGGTATTTGTTGATCTCGTGGAATTAGAAAAAGCTCATCTTTATATCCTACACAATTATACAGAGGTAACTTACGTTACTCAACATTTAGTGTATATGAGGCATATGAATGCCAACAAGAGTAGGAGGGAACAATGGATACAAAATGAGCTCACCCATTCTTTTATATCATGGTTTAGGAATCAGAGCTTAAAAGAGTTGTCAAATCCCAACAACACAGTGTCAGAGACTCTCAAGTGGCTAGCGGACATACCAAAAGTGCATGTATTCAGATATAGCTCCAATACAGTAAATGGATACCGATTTTATACAAGGATGAAAGATATGCAGAGCACTATTCCAAATAGTGGAGTTACTTTGCTTGCACAATCCTTGCAAGTGTCAAGTGCGAAAGATAAAAATCTTGTATATGTGGACATGTCTTATTATGAGATTGTTGATGACATTTGGGAGGTGGATTACACACAATTTAGGGTTGTCGTGCTTAAGTGTTAATGGGTCCAAAACAATAACGGTAAAAGAGTAGACAAAAATAGATTCACACTTGTAAATTTCAATAAGGAAGGTCACTGAGCCATTCATTCTAGCCTCTCAAGCAAAATAAGTGTTTTACATCAAAGATCCATGCAACTTGAATTGGAGTATTGTTCTCAAACATAAACAAAGTTTGATACTTTAGATGTGTGAAAACATTGAGGAGACCTCGTCCTTCTCAAAAGGTATACCCACTTCGGTTGAGGAGCACAATGATGACACTCTAGTTTATGTCCGTGATAATTGTGATGGAGAGTACATTGATATTGGTTATGAAAAATAATAAAAAGAGAAAGAGAAGTAAATAATAATCCCTCTCTAACTTATGCTTTTATTTTCATATCTTTGAGATTAATTGTGAGGAATTTTGTAGAATTTAATTACTCTTTATTGATTTACAATATATGTTGTTGTATAGTTTGTAATATTTACTTTAATTATCATGGTTTTATAAAAATATTTTTCCTAAAATGCATGTGTTATGTTTATGGGCTGTATATTTTTGACACAGGGGATCATTAAAAATTTGGGTTTAAAACTAACTAAAAATAATTATTTTAAAAATAAAATTGGCTTTAGGCAGCAATTACTAAGGAAAAGCACTACCTAATATTACAAATTAACAAAAAAAGGGGAACATTAGGCAGTAGTATTTTTAAGACAACAGTCACTTTAATTTAAAATATAAACAGTGGTTATTAACAAAAACCATTGCCTAAAAGTATCAACAAAGGTAGTTCATAAATGTTGCCTAAATTGAAAATATTATGCGGCATCTATCTATATGGCAGTTTTCAAACTTCTGCCATAGTGAATAGACGGCGGTGGGGTTTGTAGTAGTAGTTGTGACAATGTTTTTAGAAAACCCCTCCATCTAAAACATTAACGTTTTTGTTATATCTTGAGGCTGTTTGGTTTGCGATTTTGTAGTATTCTAAATAAGATATTCTAAATATAATTTTAGTTTGAAATAATATTATGAACAACCAGCGGCAGAGGGAGGTGGGCCACGTGCCCCCAATGAAATTATTAAAAAAGAATTTCTATATTTTTTTTTTATGAATTGGAAATTTTGTCCACATTTAAAATATATATATTTTTATTTAATATGCCCACTTTCACTTTTTCTTTATGTGTTCTTA
>WUAT03097810.1:0-12525 GCA_010015005.3 Ulmus americana | reverse complement strand
AAAGGACAAGTAATTTTTTGAGAGAACAGTTTAGATTCAGAAAGTTGTGTGTACCTTGAAAAGTGAATTATGAGAGGGGTGAGCCAAACTTCTCTTATATTTGTGGCTATATTTATAGAAGAGATCCTACATCCATGAAATGAGGAGTCAATAATCAAAAGGGTACTTTCATCATTTTTCTTGGTCTTAACTTAGTCAAAATATATTGATCTTAATTTGACTAAGTGTTGAAAGGCTCCTTGAGAAGTTATGTGATCCAAGAAGATACTAGATGTAAAGAATAGCTCATTCCGGGCATATTGGATAAACTTGATAAACTATTAAATTCGTGAGTTAGAAAAAACGGACGAGACGAACGAAATCGCGACATCCACCTTAGAAGGCCTGCATCCTGTACCAGCTGAGAGGCAGCAAGACAGGTGGGTAGGCAGCAAGGCAGGCAATGAGTAGGTAGGCAGGCGCTGGACATGCAGGTAGGCGCTGGGCAACTAGGTAGGTGTTAAGCAAGGCCAACTTGGGAGCCCTAGCTCAACAGGTGCCTAGGCGCTTGGCACAGGCGAGGCGCACATGGGGTGTGGCACATGCACGCAGCAATTGACCAGTTCAGTAGGCCCAGGCGAGGCACACATGGGGCGTGGCACATGCGTGCAACATGGGGCTAGCTTAGCAAGCCCAGGTGCTAGTGCTGGTGCAGGATGCTTATGCTGGGTAAGTAGGCTAGCACGCGGCACAGGCACGAGGCAAGAGCAGGGTAGGCAAGGCCTGCCTCGAGCTAGCTTGACAGGGCCTTGTGACAGGCTGGATAAGCAGGCTAGGCGGCACATGTGTGCTTGGGTAAGGCTTGCTAGGCAATTGCAAAGCTAGCTCAGCAGGGCACTCTGCACTCGGTAGGGTGTTGGGCACCTGCCTAGGCCAGCTCAACAAGGCGCTAGGCATCCACATAAGCTAGTTTCCCCGTCTCAGTATGGGCTTGCCTTTGCATGGGTTTGACTCCATGTCTGGTCACAAGATGTCCAGCGTGGACAAATCCGATCTGATTTGGTGGTACCATGAAAAAAAGTGTCACCTAAGCGATGACATGGATGCTAGATCAGTGGTGATAAAAATTCTCATAACAATACTAAAGACAACATTTTCACCCTAAAAAAGTACAAAACAATAATATAACTAAAACATTTAAAGGTACAAATGTTGTAAAAAATAAAATAAAATAAAAAAACAAGCTTCTGAATTAAAAATTGAAGTAATAAAGCCAAAAAAAAAAAAAAAGACAACACCTTAAAGACTAAAAATGTTGTCTTCTGAACATATTTGACATCACTTTAAAGTAGCATCAAATTTTTGGACTATAAAAACAATGCTTAAAAGAGGTTGTTATATAAACATAAAGACATGGTTTCATTTTGATACATTTGACAATGTGTAAAAAGCATTGTTAACCATCCATGCTTTTCTCTACACTCGCATATACGACTGACTAGAAAGCGTTGTCATTTATCATGCATTGTTAAAGCCCAAATTGTCTTTTAGGGGGTGCCAAGCTTGACTGGTAAGGATAATAACACTCCTTTTGAACTGACGTTGTCTCCAATGAAGCTGTAAAGTGGAGACTTGGTGGGTTCTACCTTTGCTCCAACTAGATTCATCATGTTGAGAGTTGACTAGAAAAGGATGTCTGCGAAGCTGCCTTTGTCAACGAGGATTTGATACACTTTCCTGTCGAAAATTCTAAGGTTGACGACTATGGCACCATTATGAGTATGCTATACCATGGGCTTCTTCTTCCGCGAAGTTAATCAATTCATCTAATAAGCGAGGTACTTTTCTCTATGCTTTGCCAAGCTAACCTGTTGTGGAAAAGGTTTTGATCTAGCTTGGCAAGCATAGTTCTTTCTGCCTCAGTTTGTGTCCATGGTTTCCGACCCATGATGATTCTCGAACTTTGATATCCTGGCCATTGCACCGGTCTTCTTGCTCTCTTACTATTAAGGTTGTCCATTGGCATTCCTATCATAATCTTGTTGTTTTCCCTTTCGAATTTGATCTTCCACTTCATCCTTCAGAGTTTGGTAGTTATCGATGGTGTGACCAACATCACAATGGTAACAACAATATTTTTTTGTTATCTCTTCGATTCATTGGAGTTCTGATTCTTGGTGGAATATTATCGATTTTGTGGTGCTTAATTTATGTGTAGATCATGGAGACTGCTGTAGTGAAAGGAGTGTAGTTATAAAACCTAGGAATTTGGGCTGGTTAGGGAGAAATATTTATGTTGTGTTGGCCTCCGTTGTTTCCACCCTAATTTTCATTCTTATTCCTTTTTCCATCCCATTTGGGAGTGTTGATTTGAGAATCTAGCATGCGTTTTCCTTCAAGCAAAACATCTTGGCTGAGCTTGCTTCCTTCAAGGTTATTAGTCTTTTCAACCTCGATGTGATGGCGAATCTCAATGGTGAGTTGAGGATAAGTAGCATTCTTGCTAACGAACACCATGTACTTAGCATGGTCAAATTCCTTAGATCAACCATGAGGGCTCCACTCACTGGTACATTACTCTGGTTACAAACATTCATTTCTTTTTTCATGAAACGAGTCAAGTATACCTTTGTACTTTTATTTTCACGTTGAGTGATTGTGTAAAGATGTCTAGCAAGCTTTCTTTGCACTTTATGGACCGTGAATTATGAAAAGAATGCCTCAGAGAGTTGGAGGAAGCTATAGATGGACCCTGGGCATAGAGTCCTAAACGAGCATCGAGCTACACCAGTTAAAGTAATGACGAAGGCCCGACACTTGAAGGTGTTCTTCATTGAGTTAAGTTTCATCCAACTCTTGTAAGTTTCTAGGTATTCAGTCGGGCCACCTGTCATGTCATACTTGGCATCTGGAAGCTTGAGTCGCTCTGGCATGGTCGCCATCTTGATTATCTCATTGAAGGGTGACTCTGTTTCTTCCAGAAGATTCTTGACTACCAAGTTGTGAGGGTTATTGTTTTTTTGGATCATATCCAATTGATGTTGAATCTCTTTAATTTGGCAGTTGACGGGGTCGTTCACTTCAGCCCAGCCTTGTTCTCTTTGACCGTGCTCAACTCTGCGGTTATTTGGCCTATTTTGCAAGTCTTAGCTACAAAGACAAGAATTAAGGTTATCACGAAGGTCATGTTGGCCTTCGTGATGAAAATGGAGCTCAGAGTTGACGACCGCATCACATGTTCCTCCATTTTCAGCATGACAATGGTTTGCCTAGGCCCAGTGATTCTCATGATTATGATTAGGATTTCTTTCAGGGTGATAAGTGTTATTATGAGTATTTCCATTATGGTAGCTAGGTGTAGAAATCCTATTTTTGTTTGACTCATCAAGATGTCCACTGCCCTGTGGGATCTCGACATGTGGGATCTAGACTCCAAGTTGTTGCATTGTGGGAGGAACATGTATTCTATTAGCTTGAGTGAGCACACATGCCATCTGCGTGATGGCAGCTATAAGATGGTTAACTCGGAGGTTGATGTTGTCAGTATTTCTTGCATTGTTGCAGGCATTTCTATTCCTTGGTGGATACCCTCAGCCTCGCGAGGGTCCATTATGTTACTGCACATTCTGTGTAGCAATCTTGCCATGGACTGTCTCAGTATTATGAAACGGTCCAGGAGACTCATTTGCGGCGAAGTATGCTTTACTAGCGATGGAGAAAGCTTCTGTAAGATGGGAATAGAGTGTTTGTGCTAAGTGTTTAAGATTGTAAGTTTTCTGGTAGGGCAATGCGATTATTTTCAACACAAGTCCTCCTTTTAGCGCCAAACTATTGATATAATTTTTTTTTTCAATGGTCAAAGGCCAGATTATATATACAAAGTCTAACTCAGCAAGGTGAACTGACATCGAGTCAGATTTAGATAGGATAGAGAAAAGGTTGAACCGTTCTATTGCAAGAGAGATATGCAAAAGATAAAGGATGTCAGAGGTCGGGGACTATCTCCTTGATTAACCTCTGATGCTTAAGTTAGAATCATTCAAGGTGGTAATCCAACAGAGAGATAGTGAGGGTTGTTTAGATTGCGTACCTTTGAAAGGTGAAAATGAAGGTATTTAGAATGATACCTGATGAAGGGAGAATGAGTTATTGCTATGGAAGAGAAACATGCTCTTTCTTGGTGACAACACGTGTATATTTTGGACATAAAACAAGCATTCCACAAAATATGGGACCTTGTAATAACAATTACAAAGACTTGTGTAATGATGTTTGTATATGTGTCTGGAGTTCATTGATCAAATCAATTGATGTATCTAACTTCATCTAGCTTAGACTAGAGACATCCTGTCTCAATTTGATTAAGTGTTAAGAAGTGCTTTAAGAAACTACTTGATTCAGAAAAGAGATGGGCGTGCTAGGTCGCTCGTTGTGAGCATGAAGTCCAAACTTAGAGAGGTACCAAGATAAAAAAAATCTCGAGAGTAGGCAAATTGGCCAAAAAAATCACACACATAGGCTTGGCCACAGCTTGGCATATGGTTGAGCTGCCCCCGTGTGGTCCAAGCTCCAACTCAGCATTTGGCTTAGTAGCCCCTGCATGGTGTTGCCTTCAGTTTGGCATTTAGCTGAGCTACCCCTATGTAATCTTGGCTTCAGATCGACCAACTGCATGATCCTGGCTTTAGATCAGCATTTGGTTGAGCTATCTTGGATCTAGCTTGGCAGATGGCCGAGCTATCCTGGCTTTGCCAAGCTCTCTTACGTGCGCCCTTGTTGTCTAACTCGGTAGGAAGCGGAGTTGCTTGCGTGCAAGTTGTCTTTTGAGCTTGATCTGTGGACAATCTTCATAGTGTGGACTCTGTGTCTTAACACATGCGGATATTATAACTTGGCACGACTGACCTCATCGTTGCCGTGCTATTCACAACTTAGCTCGACAGGCATTGCACCTCAGTGTTTACTAAGTGTGGAAAGGAGAACTAAGAACTACTCCAATTTAGTATCAGGATAGATGTCGGCATCTTCACAATGCTCAGTTGACTTGGGATGAAGGAATTCAAAACATACAGACGGTGTTGCATCGAACTCAGACAATCGATCGGTCGTTGTCATGGTTGAAACCCTAAAAAGCCAACATGGCAAGAATAACTGCTAGCTTGACACTAAGTTAGTCCAGGTATCAACTTCCCATGACGATGCGGACGCTATCTCAACAACGGTAAAAATTCTCATAACAATTTCAATAATTAAATATCTTTTACAAGATAAAATAGGAAATTAAAATTGCTTTATAAATCTTTAGACTTTGGTCCTTTGATTGTAAAAAGTCCTAGATTTCTACTAATACATAGCTCTTCTAATATTTACACATTCTCTAACATCCTCCAGCTGATCAACATTCCTCGCGAGCCTCTTCAACGTTCTCGGCTACTAGAGTTGTCAGAGTCAGAAGTCTTGCTTCTGTCGGAATCACTGTTTATGTTCCATACACCAAAGAGAAAGGAGATTCCCCTGTAGCTTTCGTCTGTGTAATTCTTTGAGCTCACAGTACCTTCAGAAGCTCTTTTAGCCAATTCTCTTTATTATCTTCTAAATAACACTTTAGATTATTGGCTATCACTTTATTTGTTGCTTCGGCCATGCCATTAGCTTGTGATAATAAGCTAGGGAGAAATTCAATCTGACTTCACACTCTTCACAAAATTCTTCCATCTTCAGATTATTGAATTGCGATTTAGTATCCATAGTTAGATCTCTAGGGATTCCAAACCTACAAAAGATATTCATCCACACAAAATTAATCACGTCATTTTTAGTTATGTTCTTATATGTTTCAGCTTCTACCCAGTTTGTGAAGTAATCAATAGCAATGAGTATAAATCACTTCCCTTGTTTGGGTAATGGTAGCTTTCCAATTATGTCCAACATCCATCTTGCAAATGCCCAAGGGCTAATGACGAAATTCAACAATTTTGCCCACTAATGTATTACTAGAGCATTCTTATGACATTTCTCGCATTTCTAGGAAAAATATTTTGCATCCTTCATCATGTAGGGCGAGAAGTAACCTACTATAATTGTTTTATGGGCCAAACTTCTGCCTCCCTATGATTCCTGCATGTCCTTGAATGGACCTGCTACAGTACATAAATTTGATTTCTTCTCTGACGCACCCCAGCAAGGGTCTATCGAAGGACCTTTGGAATAATTCTCCCTCTTTCATTGCATATGTTGCTACCTTTAGCCTTAGCTTTCTTGCCTCTGACGTGTCCTCGAATTGCTTTCCTTCATCTAAGAATTCAATTATTGGATCTTGTCAACTCTTCCCCCTAGCTTTGGTCATATTTACTTCCACATTTCCTTCCTCGGTGTCCAAAGCTACAACTGCTATGATTTCTTTAATACTCAACTTATTCTTCCTTTTGAACTCTCTGAAGTCTGCCTTCTTGGCCAAGTCATCCGCTCAAGCATTTAGCTCTCTTTTGATGGCACGTACTTATATCTTCAGGAACTTCTTCATTATTTCAGTGACTCTACAATAAAACTTATGTATCCAAGGGTCCCTAGCTTCAAACCTCCATTCAGATTCCCAGAAACCATTTCCAAATTAATAAATACTTTGAGAACCTAAACGCTTAACTTCCTCTCTAGCTCCAAGCCATATAAAAGAGCTATATATTTTGCCTCATCATTTGAAACTTGGTCCTCTAGCTTTAGAGCCTATTCAATGATTACCTCCAAGGAAAATTCTAAAACTATCCCAATTCCTACACCTTTTTTGTTTGAAGCTTCATCTGTGTTGACAGTCCATTGGATTGCTTCCTCAGGCTACAACTTGCCCTTTCTTTGATGCATTTGGCATGTATCTTATATCGTAGACTCCCAGTTCTATTGGCCATTTAGTTAGTCTCCCAGAGAGATCAGGCTTTGACAACACTTGTCTTATGGAGAAATTGATCATCACCACTATTGTATGTGACTCGAAATAATGCATTAGCTTCTTCTTTGCAGTCACTAGTTCTAGGACTATTTTCTCTATTGTATTATACCTTGTCTCTATATTTAGAAACATCTTATTAGTGTAGTAGACCAACTCTTTCTTATTTTTCTTTTCTTTGACTAACACTATGCTTGCTGCTATCTTGGACACCGTTATGTACAAGTATATATCCTCACCTTTAACTAGAGCCACCAGGATTGGAGCTGTGCTCGTGTATTCTTTTATTTATTTCAGGGCTTTGCTTTGCTCATTCTCCCATATTAACGATGTTGACTGCCTAATGTTGTTAAAGAAAAGTTACACTTTTTAGACATTTTAGAAACAAACATTTTGAAGGCCGTTATTTTTCCAATCAAGCTTAGCACATCTCAAACCATCCAAGGCTCTTCTATCTCGAGATAGCTTTGATCTGGGTTGGGTTGGCTTCTATCCATTAGTGACTGACTATATGTCCCATTAATTACCCTGAAGACACTTTAAATGCACACTTCAGAGGATTTAGCCACATCTTGTACCGCTAGAATATCTTTAAAACTTCTTTTGAATCTCTAACGTGGTCCGAGTCTTTCCTGCTTTTGATTACCATATCATCAATGTAAACCTCGACTATCTTCCCAAGCAGCTTCTAAAACATCTTGTTAATCGGCCTCTAATAGGTTTCCCCAGCATTTTTCAATCCCAATGGCATGACTCGATAACAAAATGATCCCCTTTCAATAATGAACATTTTTTGAATCAGGTATGACTTATTCATCTGAATCTAATTGTAACCTAAATACGCGTTAAGGAAGCTCATTCTTTTATACAGAACCGTTGCATCTACTAGTTGATCTCTCCTTAGGATTAGGTAATTGTTGTTTAGACATGCCTTGTTCAGATTGGTGAAGTCAATATAAACTCTCCATTTTTTGTTCTTCTTCTTCATCACTACAACATTTGAGATACATTGAGGATAGTGGCAAGGCTTGCAGCTCCAACCTCAAACAACATATCAATTTCAACTCTGGTAATCTGATTTATCTCCTATGCAAACCTCCATTACTTCTGCTCGACATGAGGAAACCTTGGATTGATATTCAAAAAATGACTTGCTTTGGAGGGATCTACTCTTGGCATATCACGATGAAACGATGCAAAAACATCCTTATTCTTCTCAACATATCTATCATCTCTTGTTTCTCTTCTTTTGTTAATAAGACTCCTACCAGCACCTTGTTTTCCGACTTAGCTTCATCAAGAATCCCTTCCTTCAACTCTTTAATAATACTTTCTGGCTCATCAGATTCTTTTTCAACTTTCTTCAAATAAGCTGGAAGGTAGTCACTTGATTACTATTTGGCATTTTCTTATGCCTTATGTTTTGTCCTATCAAATTTTCTGATTTGATCATATTCATCCACTGCACCTCCTTCCCGAGGCTAATATTGTAGCACCTTTTGGACTGAGTATGATCCCCTTTGATGTCAATGGACTACAACCCATTTGGCGACTAGCAATGCTCACGTGGTGCACAATTGACACCACTCTTTTTACCACATGGATCCAATGCCTTCCCATGATCACATTCATTGTAGAGGAAGTATTCATTATCATGAATGTGATCATAACCACTTTCTTTTAGCTGCATAGACTTGAAAAGTGATCATCCCCATTGACTTTACTTAATAATTAGTAAAGGCTAGAAAAAGGGCGATAGGTTGGCCTAATCAGACTCTCATCTTCTCTCATCCTTCAAAATGCTTCCCATAAAAGTATGTCATAACTGCTCCCCGCCATCTACTAACAATCTTGAGACCATTACATTAGCAATCCCCAGCTTGATTACCAATGGAACAATATGAGGTATATTTACTAATTCAAAATCTCTTTTGGTGAACACTATCAGAACCTTATATTCTGCCAATGAAGTTCCCTCGGACACATTGTTCACTTCGAATCCCAAGGCTCAAATTTTTAGATTCTTTACTTCTGCCCGGGCCCCAAACTGCCTATAACGCCTATGGCCTTTTCCCGACTCTCTTGCCGCATATATGACATAATTCCCAGAAGTTCTTTTCCTTTCACAACCTTACTTGTTCTAGTTTCGGACTTCTCTCCTCCTTGACCATTGTTTTGCCTGAATTTGATATCCAAGGGAAAAGTTCTAGGCTTTGATTGAATTTTTCTCTTCAAGGACTCTAGTAGCTTTCTTTTTCCCATGAAGGTTTTAATCTCTCGTAGAGGAATTTACACATTGCTGTTGGATGACCATAATCCTTGTGATAGGCACAGTAGAGGCTCTTATTCTTCATGTGCTCTGAGTTTTCAGTGTGTAAGGTTTCCTCAGCAGCCCCTGATCTTTTTATCTTTTTTGAAAATTGATCTTGCTGGATGGTAAATTAATGGATCAAACTATCATCGTTCATTTAAGGCTTTTTGTAGGCTTCCTCTTCATACTTCAAATAGTTCTTCTTCTTGTTGTCAATTGCCTTGGTGGCTTTGACCTCCTTTCATTCTCCTTGCCTCGAATGCCTGTCATCCCTAAAAAAAATTCTTCCAAAAGGCTATCTGACCACAATCCTTCCTGCCAAGTGCCTCTGAAATAGTTATCGTGGCAGCTTGAACCATCTTATGACGATTCTCCATGACTCAAATCAAACCCTATAATTGACTCTTAACTTCTGACATGTTGTATGACTAAATTTTCTGGAAATCTTCGTGGATGTAAAAGCTGCTAACCAGTGCTTTCACAAAAAAAATTTGCTACTAAGTGAGAGTCCAGGTTATGAATCAAACTCATCTTGTTTGGGAACCTTTGCAGGTAATACCTCAGAGGCTTATCATGTCGCTACTCTAATTGCAGATTGACCATTGTAACTTCTCGAGTTTGATTCCCATGATATTACTTTATAAACTTCTGCCCAGGAACTTCAAACCCATTGATTGATCTTGCTGGGAGCTAAATAAACCAAGCTAGTGTGCTCTCAACCAAAGTTGCACAAAGACCTTGCACATCAAAGCATCATTTGCAATTTCGAGAGATATCTTTTGCCTAAACTGCATCAGATGTGAGATTGGGTCGATCCTGTCACTAAATTTGTGAAAGGTTGGAGGGGTAAAGTCCCTCGGTTTGATGGTTTTAGCTCCTCCTCAATCCATTATGCGAATGACAACTTTGACATTCCTTGGATCGACATGTTTGCGAGATCTGATGGAGTTTGAGTTCGCATACCTCCAAGGTTCTTTGCAACTTCCACAATCATCTCCTCATCAACCTCTAGTTTTTCCTTTTCATTGCAATAATGGCTTTTGTGGTGACTCTTCTTTGCAGAGTGACAACTCCTATCTTTCTCGTGATCATTCTTCTTTCTCTTAGAGTATCACATCTTCCAACTCTTCTTCAATATTACCATTTGGTTTCTTCATTAGAGCTTTTAGCCCCTGATTATCTTTTTGAACACTTGCAGTTGTTCCTCAAAATGTTTTTTAATTGTCGTGATTGAATTATCAGCCCCGCTTGCGTTCTTTTCATATCTACACAACATTTCCATCATCTCTGCCATCATCTTTGAGTTTCCCGCTGGATTTATGCTAACCTCTTCGTCATGATTCTCTATCACAGAGAGTTGTGAATTCTTCTTCTTCACCATTTTGTAGAATTATCCTTTAAAAAAAAAAAAAAAGTGAATTAAAATTTTGAATTAAATTGAAGATCAATTGGAACGAAATTCAATATAAAGCATGAAAAATTTCCAAAAAGACGAATATTGTTAGAATATCTATCAAAATGAAAAGAAATCTTGACAAAACCAAAACTTTAGAATGGAAAGATTCGAGAATTTAAAACAGAATTTCAAGAAGAAATAACCGAATATAAAGCTTTTTGTCCAAGATTTCCCATAGATGACGCCAATGTTTTGCGACTAGAATTACACAAACACAATTCTTCAATCTTTTATTCACTTCTTCGATTAAAAGATACAAGTGTTTAATTCTAGAGATAGTTTACAAGTGAAAACTAGAGCTCTCCTATAATAGAATAAGAATGAATGCTTAATTCTACACCTTCACCCTTATATATAGACATAACTCATAACTAATTTTCTTACATTTCGGTCTCCTAAATCACGTCATCAATATCTTAGACTACCATTTATTTCTTTGTCTTGGACAACAAGGCCCTTAAGCATCCTAATTGCTTTTGCTTACATTCGCCCTTCATTTCTTTGTCCTTTAGAAAATATCCCCAAACATATGTATATATATAAATGTTATGAAATATAATATAATTTCTCTAAAATATAATATATGGAAAAAAATTTGGTAGTGGTCTTTTTTATCACTAATAGTAGTGATTTTATCAATAATTTTCGAACCACATCATATTTTTTAACAATTTTTGAATATATTATTCTTTAATGTCTTAGAAATATTCTAAATTTTTTTTTTTTTTAGTAATCCGAATTTTTTGGAATATTTATAAGATATTGAAAAAATATATATTCAAAAATTATCGAAAAATATGATATAGTTGAAAAGTTATTCATGAAATCATACTGGTAATAATAATATATAAAAAAAATCACTACAAAAAATTTTCATATATATATTCTTTGAAAAAATAAATATTTTCATTGCACAATAAACACGATAAAAATTAGAATTTTCATTTTTTTCTCTTTTGGGAAATTATGCTGGTGTCCTTATTGTGCAATGAAAAATATTTATTTCATTACCGGTATGATTTTCAATTAAGAAAACTACCATAATTTATTTGTTGTTTTTGGAAGACTTCATTAAGCTTGGCTTAAGGAGACTAGGAAGGTTAAGGATAATGTTTTTTTTTAGAATAAAAATAAAAGATGCATATATATATATATATATATATATATTTGCATGCAATATTCATCAATGATCAAGAGATCAGCCAGAGCTCTGCAAAGTAGCGACAGATATATGTGTTTGTGTGTATATATATATATAAGTCTTGAGATTACTCAAGAAACAATGATAGGTCGAGATGGTGCAAATTAAAGCTTTGAAAGCTTTTTTGTAGACTAAGATTGTGTTGTTGGATATTTTATGTACGTAGTACACTATTGGCAGTGAGTGGATATGTGCTTTAAGGATTCAAAACATCAAGCACGCGAGAGTGTTCTCTGTCATCCACAATGAACAATATCACACAGCTTTTTTTTTTTTTTTTTGAGATAATTACATATTGGTACCTCTAGTTAACCAAAAAATACAAAAAAGGTTTTAAGTTTCTAAAAATTTGGCAAAGTGCCCTCTAGTTAACCATAAATAAAATAAAAAAAGACCCTAAACTCTAACATTTTAAATTTTTTTTTTTTTTGAAACTACTCTTGAAAACTGAGGGTACCATTATGTAATTATCTTTAAAAAAATATATTTTGAAGAAATTTCTTGATACATTTTAAAAAGATATCTAGATATATTTTGAAAGAATTTTTATTTTTCACTATGACCCGTGATATAGGTTGTTTTGATGAAATTGGTCCTATGTCAACTTCTCCAAATTTCAAAGTGATTTGTTTTTTAGA
>WUAT03097699.1:0-12916 GCA_010015005.3 Ulmus americana | reverse complement strand
TTTCCAAATAATTTTTGCTTCGTTTTCACCAGGATTTAAAGTTCTAAACATTCTTAGAAATTTAACTCTAAAAGCCCAGAAAACCTAGAAAAATTCATAGGAGTTTTTCACAGCTCACAAACGAAGAATCAGTTTAGCACTATAAAGAGTCAAAAGGAAAGATGAATTACCTGGAAATGAAGAGACAACGAAGTCAAAAAAGTGCAACTCATGACTGCTAGGAACAACCAGTAACCTCCGTGCAAATGAACTCTCCAAGGAAGAAGAAGAAAAATGCTCTGAAGAAGATAAAGCAACAATGAGGAAAAAGTGGCAAAATGGGTTTAAAACCCATTTGTCTCTCTTCATTTCCACGCGTCAGTCATCAAAGTGGATAGCGTGGTTTTCCACAAAAGAAATCGTCATTTTTGCTTCTGTCCTCCCTCAGATCGATGCATATCCTGAAATGTTCGTGCCTAAACAGAGTATTTGTCATCCTTTCCCGCCTCTCGAGGCAAAAGACCTAAAGAAGTTCTCCACACGGAAATACAATACATTTTTTTAATTCCGTTCAGACATATTCAAAAAATGGGGGCTAACTATTGGGGTTGAAATTCTCACTATAGAGATGGATCTTGATATGAGCCCAATATGATAAATTCCATACAAAACAGTTCACTCGGACGTTATTCATATAATCTAAGCCTATTATATTCTGCTCGAAATTAGTTCGTATCACCTAAGTTTATTCTTACATTTCCGAATGGAAGTGATGTTGGAGAATGATCAATTCTATATTCGAACGGAACTTAGTGAAGTCATCAAACGACCCGCGCAATAATTGCTCAACCATTTGAACGATATTCACGAACCGTTTCTGGATTCAATGGACCACGACTAGGACTTCAACGGGAAGTCCCAGAAGTCCTATAAAACAAGTTGAAACAACCTCTAGTAGGTCTAATATGCATCCGATACATAATCTACTGAACTCTTTCAATTGTTATTACACTGCCACTAGTCCACCACTACTTGACCCCATGTATTCACTCTAATTCATCTTCGTCCAGACTCCGGTCATCCTTTTGATCTTTATTCCATACGAAATCATCATTATTTCATACTTTATTTGGTAAATTCTATTCATAATCGATTATTATTTCTATTTTATCTATTTTCTCCATTCTATTGAAATCTGGACTAACTTGGGTGTCGAAGTGACTTTGCCCAGCACCACCTCGGTGTCAAGGTTATACTATTCACCTTTTTTCTTTCTTTTTGGTTACAGATTGCTAGTGCCAAAACAAATCTAATTGTAGAATTTAGCTTCTACAAATGGCAGTCATGTTTACATACTGATATGACTACAACTATATGGTACTACAAAATTAAAGGCTTATGTCATCAAATTTTATTGTGATTTTCCCTTTCTTTTGTTGTGTGCATTGTGTTACATTTAAGCCTTAGTCACGTTTGATGGGAGTTATGGTTAACTTTGGTTACCAAAAGTTCTGAGCATGCGGAGAGGTTCAACAATAAGGATTCATTACCCGATTTCATGCCCCCTTTTGCTATAGAGAGTGGCATTTTGTTCCAGAGAGTATTAGGGCCACCCTTCTAGAGAGGCTTACTGTAAGTCTTTTTTATCACAGTTATATTATTTATTATTTAATTTTTTTGTTTTGGTTTTAATTCTTAAAATGATCATTATTTGTTTTGTAGAAATATTTCGACATTATTCTTAATGACAAGGTGACAATAAGTGTTATAGACAGGCAGATGGGCAAGGTCTAGCATAACGCCAGTATCACAAGCACTTCTTGAGCATCAATGGACTGGGAGGATCTAGAAGGAGCAAAGCATGACTGTCCTAAAGGGATTGAGCAGTCTGATTGTGAGTACTTGTGCGACATGTTTGTTAATCCGACGCATTTAGTTTTTTTTTTCTCTAGTCTCGTTGGTTATCAATTTTCATAATAATATTTTATTTGTAATGACAGTCCTAAATGTTTAGAGGGATCAGTTTCTGGTATGAAGGATACTCTTCAGACTCAACAAAGTATCCTTCACGCACATGGCCTTATCCCTCCGCCTCTGCCTTTTGATGTATGATTTATTTTATGTTTGTTTATTTCATATTTGTAGTATTTTAGATATGTTTTTATGTTATTTGCATTAATTTGGATTTGTAGTATCTTAGCTATGTTCATATGTTATTTGTATTAGTTTGGATTCGTATTATCTAAGTTATCTACTTTTATGCTATTTGCATTACTTTTAATTTGTATTATTTTGAATTTGTTTACAAGTAAGTATTTACAAAATTTAGGATAATATTTTCCTATAATTTTTAATATTTTTGTACCATTTTTTGTATTAAATTTCAATTTTTGTAAAATAATTCAAAAAAAAAAAAAAGAAAAAACACCTGCAAAAAATGAATAATAAGAATTTTATACAAATTAAAAATATATATTAAAAAAAATTCATTTTATCTACACATAAAATATTGTTACCTACAGATATGTTGGTTTTACCTACACATATAATTAAAAAATTAAAAATAAAAATTAAAAAGGACACGTGTCCACAAAACATTGGCTAATGTAAGTTTCATTGCTTGACATGAGGCACATTCATATTACAACACGTGTAAGGGTGCGATGAGGCCACATTGTGCCACGTGTCCTTATCTTATAGGGACACATGTTGACATGTTAGATGCCAAAAATCCTACCACGTGTCATCCAAGAATTGGTCCACATGTTCGCACAATAACACACCACGTGTCTCTTGTCAAGTGGGCCACATGTCGGATTCTCATTAGCCCACGAATGTCCACATGTCAAACCTATATATTGGTCCACGACAAAAAAAATCTACCATATGTATTGCCAAATGTATGCCACATCATCACCACATCGGACACCACCTCAGTGCCATGTCGGATGGCACGTTAGTGTACATGTCATAAAATAGCTTTTGCCTACGCATAATTTAATATTTACCTACAAATATAAGTGTAGGTAAATATTTATGATTACCTAAGTTATTACCTTTACCTAAGAGGATTTACCTATACCTTGGATAAATATAAATATGTGTAGATAATAGGCTTTACCTACACATATTAAATTTTTACCTAATTTTTCTTGTAGCGAAGGCTCTTTAGTCACCTAATTTTTTCTTGCCATCTTACTTTGTTTCACCAAACCTCTCAAAGAAAATTCATGGTTTGAAAACAGAAGGCAGGCAAGCTTCCAAGAAAAAGAATGAAAAAGATAAAATAAAATTCCATGAAGATAGTTTCAAACTACCAAAAGAAGAGAAAAAAAGTTAGAAAGAAAAATTGATTTCTCACTTGGGAATTTCATTAGTGAGTTCATCTCTTCCTTCTTGCAGCTATCCAATGCCTATAATTTTTGCAAGTTATTGCTTCTTGATAACTTTGAGGTGTGAATTCTTCTATGTCCTGAGCTACAAATAGAGCAAATGCAATTGGATTTGAAAATAAATACTTTCTGTTAGGAATTACCTCACTTTTTGCTTTATCTCTGGTAAGTTGATAGCCATTATCAGCTTCTTGATGTTGCTCTTTTATTTCAGATTCTGTTTGATAGCCATTATGCACCTTGAGCTAAATCTTCTTGTGAATCATTACCAAATTCACTGTGCTAATCACTTGCTGCATCAGAGTGAGGATTATCATTTGTTTGATGTGAGTTTGGTTTTGAAAACTCCACCTTAAACTTTGCTAAGTCTCTTATAACCTTATGACCTGCAATCTTGTTAATATCATCAAGAAAATGCATTTCATTTTCATTAATTATGACATTTCTTCTATTTACATTTTTATTACCTTTTCCATCTTTAACTAACAATCTATAACCTTTATGGCATGTTTGGTTGGGTGGAATGGAATGTGGGTCCAAAGTTAAAGATGGTTCAATAGAGAAAGAGCCAAGGATGTACAAGGCTAGATTGATGGCCAAGGGATTCACACAAAAAAAGGGTATATATTTCAATGAAATCTTTTCACAAGTTGTTAAGAATAAGACTATTCAAGTCATATTGTCTTTGGTTACCTATTTTAATTGGGAATTAGAGCAACTAGATGTTAAAAAAAATTCCTACATGGAGTGTTGGAAGAAACAATCTTCATGAGACATCCTATTGGTTTTGAAGAAAGTAAGAAGAAATATATGTTTTGTCTTCTTAAGAAATCCTCTATGGACTCAAACAATAGCCAAGACAGTGGAACAGTAGGTTCAACTTATTTGCTATACAGACATTGGGTTCAAAAGAAGTTGGTTTGATAATTGCTTGTACTATAACGGATTAAATGCTACTGATCTTGTGTACCTTTTCATATATGTGGATGACATGTTTCTTACAAGCAAAAAAATGGAAGAGATTAGTGGGATAAAAAGATTACTGAAATGGAAGTTTGATATAAAGGATCTTGGACCAGCCAAGAAGATATTGTTAGGATTGATGCTTTGTAAAGCAAAGTTTTATCCTAATTTGAAAAGATATTTCTTATTTAATGAAATAAAGAAATTTGAATTTATTTAAGTATATGTTTGATTGCATGATACGCTTTCTTTAAATACATATTATTGACAAAATATTATAATGTTCCAATACTTGTTTAATGTCTATTATTAGGTATATGGGGATAACATACAAAAGATCTGGTTATAAGACTAAGTATGAATATTGTTCACAATTGGTAAATAAAGTTTGGATGATTTATTTTGATAAGAATGTGGACCAGACTACAGTGGGAGTGATATAATCTTGGATCATTGTAAAGATTTTATAGATAGTGACATGTTTTAGACGTATTGATTAGGACTATAATAGAATAAGATCTTCATCGAAGTTGTTTAACTGTATAAAGAACTTTACATTCTATCGCTTGATGGCTAGTTTATGGATGGATTTTAATTTAGACTATTTGATTAACTCGTGTCCATAATTTGCGTCTTTTGACTTATCAATGATTGAGATACATGAAGCCTTAAAACCTCATATAAGGGAGACACAATAATATGGATAGTGAGAGCCTCAAGTTGGATTCATGAAATCCAAAACTTTAGTAATCAAATAGTAATGATATTCTTATGTTGTTTAATTCGAGATTTTTTGGTGAATTGAGCTCTTACAAGTTTAATATAAATCCTCATTTATAACTAGATCATAAATAGGTCTCGTTGGAGAATTAATGGTAACAGATGGACAAAGCTATAATTAGAGAGGTATAACATATTCTATTGATACTTGTCTTTAATTATGAATATCATAGTGGAGGATCACATTTCGTGGCAACCAATTATATCGATGGACAAACCTTAGTTAAAGATTCTTGTAAATATATCTACATGATAATATTAGAGTGCAATTGTGATCCCTGATCATGGCCCAAATAAAAATTAGTAAATTGATGTTTGACTAATTAATTAAATATTATTTTTTAGAACTTCGATTATGCAGGTCCATTTGGTCCCTCTATTAGCATCATATAATCTTGGATGGAGTAATAAATATATTTTTAGAAAGCTCTCAAACAAATTGTAAGAGCTAATAATTTAAGAGTTAAATAAATATTTCACATGAATATTTATTTATTTAATGTGATTAATTAAATAAAAACGTTACCTATTAAAGATTAAATAAATAATAACATTATATATATTTAATGTGATTAAATAATAATAACGTTATATATCTTTAATGACATATTTAGTTATTATATTTAATTATTCTATTAATTTAAAGAGTTTAAACTATGAGAGGATAATTACGAAACAACTTTTGGACATGTGGCATATCTCTTTTTGAACGAGTTAGCATGAAATAACAAATTCAAGGGGAATCTATAATTCTCTCTAACCCCTTGTTTGGTCGGAGGGAGAAGTAGAATGAGAGAAAGGGGTAAGGAAAGAAAATGAGATGTGTAGTAGTTCGGTAGAAAAGATTGTTGGAAGGAGTGGAAAATAAGAGGGATTCAAAATTCAACTAACATGACATTTATAGTGTATCATCTTTGCTAATTAGGTTGGTAGAGAAGACTTTCATATGGAATAGAAAATAGAAGAGAATATTAATCACCTAAGTATTTACCTTTTCTCTCCTTCCTATTTTCTGGCATAGGTTGAGTAAGGGCAATTTTGTCAACTATGATATTTCATTAGATGGAAACACTAGAATTATAAATAGCTTAAGTCAAGCCATATTTTAGGAAAGATTATACAATACAATAGTTTGAGTTCTCAGAAGAGTTCTGAAAATTGAGATATAATACACACTAACAGTCAAGTTTATTTTAAATCTTTTCATTGGATATCTAGAACTGTATTTTGAGAAGGTTAATAATAGAGAAGATCAAGTGGTATTGAATCTACAGTGTTAAGATCTCTTAGCGAGGATGTTTGTGGGTCAAAGAACGAAAAAGAAGAGTTTTCAATTCATCGGTTCTACAAGGGTAATAATTTAAAACTCATTTGGTTATTATTATATTTTGCTTGTGTTTGATGATCCTATAGGTTCTTAAAAAAAAAAAAATTAATTTCCATTCCCCCATGTTTTCACTAATTCTAATTAACAACCCAACATATATTGGGAATGAAGATCTGTAGGGAGAGAGATAAGAGCAAAATGAATATTTCTCAAAAAGATTATACTGTGAAGGTTCTACAGGAATTCAACATATTTGATTCCAAACCAGTCAAAAGTCCCTCTAGCTTGTCATATTTAACTTTCTTTCAAACAAGTTCCCAATTTAGAAGAAAAAGTTACAGAAATGGAGAAAGTTCCTTACAACAAAGAAGCTATAGTATCTATAATGTACATGATAATAAGCACCATGCCAATTAAGTCTTATGAGCATATTCATGTCAAATCTAGGGAAGGATCATTGGAATACAATGAAATGTTTGATGAGGTATCTCAAAGCTATAACTAAAGTTGGTCTTATCTGTAGAGAGAGATCTAAGAAAGTAGAAATTCAAGGCTTTGTTTATTCTGATTATGCTAGAGATAAAGATAATAGGAGGTCAACCACTGGTTATTTCTTCACAGTTGCAAGAAATTGTGTTAGTTGGAAATCACAACAACAACCTATATTCACTTTGTCAACCACTGAAGTAGCAATTTGGTGCAATGACTATTGAAAGAGATAGGAATTTCTGAAGAAAAGGCTATGGTCTTCTTGGATAGCCAAAGTGCCTTTCACCTATGTAAAAACCCTGTGTTTTTCATGAAAGAACCAAACAGGTAGATGTAAGGTACAATTTTATAAGAGAAAAAGTTAGTCAAGGGATGATTAACATGGAAAAGGTTCCCACTGAGAAAATCCAGTAGAAGTGGGAACTAAAGCTTTGATAGCTGCAAAGTTCAAGGATTTCCCTTAACTTTTGCACATTGATGAAGGTTGAGCATTAGAGATTTGAGCTAAGAAAGTAGAGTACTCTTTTCTGCACTTAAGAAGTTTTGCCGTAGAGAAATTAAGGTGGATTTTTTAGTTTGTAATTCCCTTGAAACAAAACCAAACGACAATCGTTTTGGTTCTTGAAAGGAAGCAACAACAAGGGAGCATATTCTTTTTCATAAAATTCATCATTTCAATTACTCCATTTCTCCATCAGCCATGAGATGTTAGATGTGTGGTAGAGATTATATGGCTTCCTTGTATGTTATTTATTTTTCAACTAACTATATAAAGGAAGTTTTTCCTTTGCAGAACATAAGTTCATAAGCCCTCTTTTAGTTTGAGAATTTAGAGAAAAGTTAATCAAAGTTTCCAAAAAACATTTAGGGTGAGAAAGTGTGTAAACTTTGTTCTTATGGGTTGAGATAAACTATGGGTTTCTTGTTTAATTAGAAGCTTATAACTTTCACATAATTTGGGAGTTTTCTTAGGATTAACTTATGTAATCAAGTGATTGTTTTTGTTCTTGATCTGAGGGTGTAAATAAAGCTTTCATTATAGTGTAGAAGAGAGTTCCACTAGAGCTCAACGAGGACATAGATCAATTTAATCGATTCTCGGTAATTGGTTGTGTTCTCCACTACACCAAAGTCGCAAAAAAGACTACAACGGAACACAGTAATCTTATGTAAAAGACTACCATTCTAAATGTGTAGTCTCTGAATGTGTTGTTAAAAGAAAGGGGTGGGTGATCTACGAATAAAGTAATAAATGGTATTTGTTAAGCTTTTAAAACGGTAGTCATAATGTGCCAAAAATGTAGTTGTTTATTTTTAAAACGGTAGTCATTTTTTTAAAACTGTAGTCATAAGTCATGTAAAATGGTATGTTTTCTTAAAACTGTAGTTTAATGGCTATAGAAGACGACAATGTTAAGGTTCAATGTAGTGGTTTAGTATAATGCGCAATATTTTTAGTATAAAACAGTAGTTAAATGGATGCATACGGTAGTTGTTTAGTAGGATGCATAGATTTTTTTAGTATAAAACATTAGTTCAATGGGCGCATATTACTTTAAATGGTAGTGATTTCAATATAATTTACTACATTTTTAAAATAAAAATTGTAGTAATTTCTTTTGGTTTTCTGCAATTTTAATAAACAAAGTAGTGATTGCATTCCAATACAACTTGTTTCAATGCATAAAAATTGCAATAGAAGAATACTATACTCAAATAGGTAATTACATAACATTGTTCAATACAATAATATCTAATAAACCAAGTTCAACATTGTGAAACATGTTCGTAATTGTTATAAACTTGTTCAATACAAAACATATCAGCTAAAATATGTTCAATATTCCATATATTGTTATAGTAAAAACTAGGCATTTACAATTCTACCTAATCATTGCCTTACTTAATATCAAAAGCACTTGGTCCAACAGTTGTTTAACAATGACATTTAGTTAAACAGTGAAAACGTTTTTCCTAAGATATCACCCAAAATTCTTGTTTGGCCACTTTAGCTCTACAAATAATCATGCAACAACATAATTTTCTACAACAAATCCTATTCTTACATAAGACTGTCATAATGTTGTACTGCCATTATCTGACATAAGAGATGCAACAATAGTAATTGGAGCAACCTCAGTTGAAATTCTTGCTGGCTTTGATAATTGCAAAAGCCTAATAAACAAAATAAGCACCAAAACTCTGAGTAAGTTGACAACATAGGTGCTTGACAAATGACAACTATAACTCCAAATACAAATTTTCATGTTTAACTCAAATTTACAGAGCTCTGTTACATTAAAGGGAACCTATGATATCCCACTACGACAAAATGACAAAAATAATGTATTAGTTTATTCTTTTAAAAATGTATAATTTTATCAAAATAAAATGTAACACAGAAACTTAAAGCTTTTATCAAAGAAAAAACTCAAAGTTTCTTGGTTCCTTTCTATTGTGACAGATATGCGTAATGAGCTAGAAGCTGGCTAAAATATATAATTATAAATGAAAGAAAAGTAGAATAGAATATTATAATTTAGCACACACAAAAGAAACCCAATATATTCATTTTGACAATATATAATGAAAGCAACATAACTAGAGGAAATATATTAATATAGAGAGTGAAAGATCCAAGTGATTAAGAAGCATACAGTTGAGAGTTAACCAACAACTTTCATGAAAAATATTGGAGTAACAATAGAGATACAAGTTGACTTCTATTATATGCAAATTTTCAGATTGAACTCCAATTATATTTCCCAACAAGTGGTAGGGATAGACTTGAATGTGGTAGTTACTTATCCTTTGGATTAAAAATGTAAGGAGACCTCAAACTATGGGGATTGTACCTATTGAGCACCAAATCTATGACATCCCTCTGTCAGTTAACTGTCAAAGGTTGACAATAATTTTTGACTTGACACTGTTGTGGGGTAAAATTCTAAAAATACCCTTTTTAAGAATTAAAAAAAATGACAATTTTTGTAAAACAAAATAAAACAAAAATATATCTTATTTTTCCTCTAAACCACAAACCAATTGGCCCCCTTTCCATCTCCCCTTTGCAACTTCGGCGCCCACCCTCCGACCTCACCACTTTGCTCCCTTTCTGGCCACCACTGTCTCCCAGAAATACAAACACAAAAACTCCAAACTCAAATCCAAATCAAACACAAAAAAATTAAATCAAATCAAATCAAAATACAAAAATTACATCTCAATTCATATCAAATAATAACAATCCAAATCAAACACAAACCCATAGTAAACCCAGTTTTTGGATCATAAAGGTGTGTCTTTGATGCCTGCAATATATATATATATATATATTGTTTTGGCTATATGTGGTTGAATGAGGTTTTGAAAAATTGTGGTTGAATTGGTTTTTGACTTGGATTTGTCTAATTTTTCTACCAGCACCATTGCTTTTCCAGTACTTAAGCAAGCTAAAAGCTTCCGAGATTGGGATAACCAAACTAAGAAGTGGGTAGTAATAAAAGATGGAGATTTTTGAGGTAAAAGTGAGAAGGGAAATAGATAAGAATAAAGCAAGTCCTTTTAATGTTGAGTTTTACAAAAAGTGGAGTGATAGAATGAGCATTAGAGAGGAGAAAGAGCTTTAACTAGAGAGAGAGAATATTTTGTTTGTATATGACGGAGTAGTTGTGTTGTAGAGAGTCATGTGAGTGAGAGAGATTAATAGAGGGAAGAGAGAGAGAAAGGTACTTTACTAAAATACCCTCATCTGAAACCAAAATGCTTAAGTGGTTGTTTGGTTTGCGATTTAGAATACTCTGTTTGCTATTTTAAATACTGCAATGCATTTATTTTCTTGTTTAGAATACCCTTTTCAGAATACTCTATTTAAAACACTGCAATGTGTTTGTTTCCCTATTTAGAATACCTTGTTTATAATATACTATTTATAATACTCTGTTCAAAATATCTTTTTTAGAATAACTAATTTATAATACTTGTAATTATTCAAAATAATTATAAAAAAGAAGATTTTTTAATGAATTTTTTTTATTCTTCAAAATAGTAATAATAATAGTAATGATAGCGATAATAATAATGGTAATGATACCGGGGCTTATAATGATAATAGTAATGGTAATGATTCTGGTAATAATAATAGTTATGGTAATGATAAATTGGTAATAATAATCGTAAGTGTAATTATAATGGTATCTGTAATAGTAATAATGCAAACAATAATTATAATGATAACGATAATGGAAACGATATTAGTAACAGTGGTAATTGGTAATGGTAATGATAATTATAGTTGTAATTGTGATTGTAATGGTTTGGTAATATTAATGGTAATGGTAAATTGGTATGATAATTGTAATAGTAATGGTAATGACAATTATGAAACCCCGAAAATTCATGTTTTAGTTTAACTATCCCATTGTAATTAAATAGCATTTAAGGAGAAATTATATGATGACAATGACGTGCTTATGTTTGATGCTTTGATTCGTAAAATTTTTACGAATATAATTGTAGTATTAATGTCATAAATATTGTCATTTCTTAAGAGCTAATGAGTAATAAAGTAAGGGAGATAATGTTTAATGATTATGCATTAATTAGAATTTAAGAAAAGGATTAAAGGTATAAATTGTCATGGGCTAATAATGTGTAAATGTATAAATGAGCCTTACTTGAGTTACAAAATAAGTTATAAAGTTAAATATGAGTTAATGTGTAAATTAAAGAAATAGAAATTTTGCATTAATTAAAGAAATAATGTGGCAAGATTTAAGAAGGTACAAGGTTGAGGATTGTGTTATGTGATTAAATCGAAATTTATGTTGTAAGAAATTGCGCATTTATTCGTCAAATTTTAAAAAGAAATTAAAACAATCAATGGGCTAAATAAAATTAGAATTTCAAATTTAACTAATATATTGAGAATAATTTATTGTGGAAAATTTTATTAGTTAAAAAAAAATTTGTGTTGGGCAGCCCAGGCCAGGGCTGGCTTAGCCAGGCCATGCGCCCAAGGTTGGGCCAGACCTAGCCCTAACCGAGCAGGTGCAGCACTAGCTAGGCACGCAACGCCAAGGCTCCACACTGCACCAACAACCCAGCATCCTGTCCCATGCACACGTATCTGTGCCGACCAGCCCTGTGTCAATCAAGCCACCCGCACACCACATCCGAGTGGACGAGAAGGCCTCGTGCACACGTCCATGCGGAAGCACGCTCACGCACACTATACGGATCACCTAGGCCTTCCCACACTGAACGGGTCTAATGAGTAGGCCACATTGGCTCGACCAAACCCTACCCAAATGATATTTTCAGCCTTTCTACCACCCATCACGGTCTAGAACTACATAAAATCTATCATTTTTTCGAACGAAATTGAAAATGACTGAGTGAATTTTCTCAGAAATGGTTCACAATATGTCAACCCATTAGACCCCTTACTCGGCCAGACATGACCCAATTTGCCACCTTTGTCCTAGCCAACTAGTATTGCTGGGCCATATTTTGTGCCAAACAGCCTTGAAGGCCTCCAAAGTGTATCAAGGTGAGTCCCATAAGTAAGGCCAAACCAAAGGCACTTTGTCTCAAGCCATCCTTTCATCCCTTACTACCTAAGTCCGTACGAAATGTGGCATCACACAGCCACCATAGCAACCTGCTGAGCCTCTCCATAGTAAACAATATATATATATATATATATATATATATATATATATATATACACATATATATATATTAATATTTGGGCCTTGGGCTTGAAATTAATTTGGGCTAGGTCCAATTTGGGACTATTTGGACTTGAGCCCAATACTCAATTATTCAATAATAAACCCATTTACTTATATACATATGCCTTCCCAATGATGTATTAATTTAATACTACAATTAGACAATAATTATTGTCCATTAAAATACTTAAAGTAGTACAAACTTAGAATTTACAGGAGTCTAAATTTCTCGGGGTTTACAGGACGAGTAC
>WUAT03097590.1:0-12921 GCA_010015005.3 Ulmus americana | reverse complement strand
TAACTAATATTGTCAAATAAACAAAATAAGAGAATAGGATTAAGAATTACCTATTTTAGAGGGTTAGGAAGCTGTTTAGGCGGTGAAAAGCGGCGGAGAGAGGAGAAGATAGTGAGAAGAATGAGAAAGGAAGGAGGTATCGGGTGGATTTATAGAGTTGATCTATAGCGACGACATAAGTCATCGCTATAGACCCCAAACGTCGTCTCTGTTGGTGGATATTGCGACGACATGTCGTCGCAATAAGGCAGTACGGTTGAGATTTTCATCGAATTAATTCAAAGTTCAGAAGTTGAGAAATATTAAGGATATAGTCATCGCTATAGAGTGGGCGGTTCACCAAATTATTTCACCTCGAATAGTGAAAGTCACGGGTGAAAAATCAGGCATATAGCGACAACTAGTCGTCTCTATTGATGTACGGTCTCAAATATTACAGCAGCTTTAATTTCACAGAATTAATTCGAAGGTCAGAAGAAGATAAATATCAAGGCTATAGCGACGACATGGCGTCGCTATAGGTCACCAAATTATTTCACCTCGAATAGCGAAATTTAGGGGTGAAAAAATTAGGCTTATAGCGACGACTAGTCGTCGCTATTTCTGTACAGTATCGAATATTGTAGCAGCTTTAATTTCACCTCGAAGACTAAAATCGTCAGGCTCTATTGCGACGACATATGTCGTCGCAAATAGAGTAAGGTTTGATTTTTTTTTTGGCGTGTATAGGTTGCTATTTAGCGACGACACGAAAAGTCATCGCTATTGGTGACACATATCGACGACACTCTTTGTCGTCGCTATTGGTGACACTTTTAGAGATGACTTGTCTTGTCGTCGCAATATGTTACACCTTTAGCGATGACATCGATGTCATCGCTAAATTGTCGCCTCTATAGACTCTTTTTCTTGTAGTGCTTGGACTATGTCTAAAGCTGTGCCACCCACATCGGAATTTGAAATTCATTTCTTTGGTTGATTGGTTAGGAGGAAATGACCCAAACTCATGAACGGAAACATAAGCTAATTGACACTGGTTTTGAAAATTCATCTCGACCAATTTGAACCCAAAAAAGAAATTTCAAAAGTGACTGTGATTTACAAGTAAAATTCAAAGGAAAAAAAAAACCTATTTTTGAACTTTATCTTAAATGAATTGAAACGATGACATTTACAACAAAAACGAGAATGAAACTTGAAAAAACATCTTGAATTTGTGCTAAGAAATTCGAACATTATTCGTGATTTGTTTCAATCTTCATCAAATGTTTTTTTGGAAGAAGTTTGCGATTTGGATTTGAGGGAAAGGGATTTGGGTGAGGGTAAGGCCGGTGGGGGTTGGGCTAGCCGGCGGTTGGTTAGGCCGGTGACCAGGAGAGATAGGGGTGGTGATCAGAGATGAGGATTGGATGAGCCAAAAATCTAAATCATGTGGTCCCCTATTTGCCCCAAAACCCAAATCGCGATTTTTCGCCATTGTTTCTCTATCTAAAAGCTTCTATATTATTACCCACTTCTTCAAATCAGCTGAGCTCACTTTGGTTTCCATTAAGATCAAAATATTAAGCCTGATTGACCTCATCTGGGCATTAAGCTCACGGATTGCAAAGGCCAATCCTTTGCAATTCCAAGAGTAGACAATCATATCACCAGACAAACTGACCTGCACCTAAGCCGAAACCATCCAAAGCCCCCAACTAGACAAACTGAAACACAGTAGAAAAACACAAACAAAGTAGCCACTCCAAAACAGAGCTAATGGTCTCAGACCGTAATCAAAGTAGAACGATTAACATAAACTTCTTACCATAAATCCAGAAATACAGGGCAATAGCAGCCTCTAGCCAAAATTGATACACAATAAACACTAATCACGGCCTCTAGCTGAAAATTCAGACACACAAAGAGCAATCAAATTGCAAAACCAAACGGCTTCAGGCCAGAGTCAACTACAAAAATGACAGGCCTCCGGCCAGAAATTCAAACACATAAAGAGTAATCAAATTGCAAAATCAAACGGCCTCAGGCCACCTCAAGCCGAAGTCAACTACAAAAATGAGAGGCCTCTGGCCACAAAATTTCACAAAATAGAAACCAAACGAAAAAACCCAGATTTGGAATTTGGTCTACAAGAAACCCAGATCTATGTTTCGATTTGTTAGTTGCAAAAAAATCCAAATCTGCGTCATGGGTTGGGTGTCTTGACGGGGAGGGTAAGATGGAGAGGAATATGGATTTAGGATTAGGGCTGTGGGAGCTAGGTTGGTCGGCGACGAAGTTGATTTGGTTGGCGACGAAGGGGGACTAGAGAAGAGGTTCGGAGATGGGAAGGACAAAATGAGGTGAGTTGAGGGTAATTGTGTATTAGTTTTAGGTTGTATTAGTTTATGTTTTATTAGGAAAAGGCTTAGGTTTTTTTTATTTTTTATTATTTCTTAAATATTTTATTAAAAATGTTAGGGTAAAATTAGTATTTTATTAAAATATGAACAATAAATAGTACTTATAAGTAATTTTGTTAAAACTTAGGATACTAAATAAATACGTCCAAAATCAAGAGTTGTCAATTTTGAATATTCGTGCAATTGAAAGGGATCGGTACTAGTTTTCTTTTTTTTCAAAATTAGTTGTACATCACTTTTTTTTTTCTTTCAAAAGTTACAATCAATTTTATTGGTTTTTATCACATGTAAAATAATTTCTTCATATAAAACACACTCATAGAAATCAATCAAAGCTCCTATATATCTATATATATAAAAGAGTACTGAGCAAAATCAGAGAAACACCCTTCTATATATATATTGCTTATATAAAAAACCAGTCCACTTTAGCTAACAAAAAAACATTTCAATATGTTGAATCCCGTAGTCCATCAATCATCAGAATGTTCTTCCCAAACTCATCTCCTGTTGGCCAAACCCTTCATCCATGGAAGTGGGAATCCTTCACTTCCGGTGAGCATAAGATCAGTTCCGGCCTTAATAGGCCGGAAAAAACAAACGTGGAAAGCTGGTTCCGGCAGGTTTACTCCGGCCAGCAACATAAAAGCTGTATCAAACAGCAGATTGGAAACCCAGAAGTCCATAAAGGTTAAAGCTGTGGTGACTGTCAACCCTACTGTCGGAGGATTTCTCACAAATCTTGGCTTTAAGAGAGGACTCGATGATATCCAAGATTTGCTTGGCAAATCTCTCCTCGTTGAGCTTGTTAGTGCTGAGCTTGACCCCAGTAAGTAATATATATATATAACTGGTCTAACATTTTTTAAAATTTAAACTGGTAATACCTGTCTTTAATTTAACTTTGTAATATTAATTTTTTTTTTTTATAATTCTATTTAATATATATTTCGGATTATATTACGGTTTCTATTTCAAATAATAATAATAAAAAGGACTAATTGGCGTGAATACTCTTTTTCATTTACTCGGATTGGCACTTTATACTCTTATTGATTTTTTTTTCATCATTAAACTCTTTTATATTACTGTTTATTCATCACTAAACCTCCTCATGTTATTTTTTACTGGCGTTTTGTTCATAAAAGTGCTTCTAAAGTAAGGGACAATTTTTAATAGCTAATAAATAGTAACATGATGGGGTTTAGTGACAAAAAAAATCAATAAAAGGACAAAGTGCCAATTTGAATAAACAGAAAAGGTATAGGTGCCAATAAGTTAAATAAAAAAATATTACGCTCTAATTTTATTTATTTATTTTTTGGGGTCTAAAAGATTAGTTTTAAAGCCAATTTAAGAGTATATTCATAAATTCCGTCAAAAAAAAAAAAAAAGGTATAATCATAAATTTATGCTAGAGAATAGAAGTTTTCTAAATAATAGATTTTACGTGATAGACTGTGTTTGGAAAAATAAATTATTTTTCAGAGTTATTTAAGAGGTAAAGTCAATAAAAAATTTATCATCACATAAATACGAGCAAAGATTCTCTTTACAAAAGTAGACATAACTTAACTAAGGTTAACCAAAACCACATGCTAATTAATCTTATAAATTAATATGCTAAAACAAAATAGTATAATTAGACTGGAAAATCTGTGGTGCTCTTGTGAGGTTCACGAGAAAGTTAAAATCAGAAAGACGAGGCCGTCGATAAATCTCAGAATAAAACTCTCGTACGTTCTTAGAATCTATTCCACACACTGTGGTCCACTTTAAACCACACACTCTGGTCCCTTTTATTAAGCAACCAAAATTCAAATTATTATTAATTATTAATCATATATCTTTATTTTGTGATAATGAATAAGAAACTGGATTGGAGAAGGCTACAATTCAAGATTATGCACAAAGAAGTGGAGGGGACAACGGAAATGTGACATATGAGGCAGATTTCGAAGTTCCGGCCGGGTTCGGGCGGGTCGGAGCCGTTCTTGTTGAGAATGAGCATCACAAAGAGATGTACTTTGAGGATATTGTTCTTGATGGCTTTCCTGCAGGCCCTGTTCACATAAGCTGCCGTTCTTGGGTTCACTCTAAGTATGACAATCCTCAAAAAAGGGTATTCTTCACTAATAAGGTAAAAAGAAAATAGAGATATAATTTTTAGTGTTAATTATATATGTTAGAATCAATTTATCTTTGAATTATTTTTACGTTGGTTATGTGTAGTCATATTTGCCCTCACAAACGCCAAATGGATTGACAAGACTAAGAGAAGAAGACTTGGAGAGTTTGAGGGGGAATGGGCAAGGAGAACGCAAAACCTTTGAGAGGATATATGATTATGATGTGTACAATGATCTTGGAGATCCTGATAGTATAGAGCTCAAAAGGCCCGTACTTGGTGGCAAAGACTACCCTTACCCTAGAAGATGTAGAACCGGCCGCCCCCGCAGCGAAGCAGGTTTGTTTGAAATATATCACATTTATTTTGATTTTTTTTTTTCTTCTTATGTGGGTTTATGTCTATATCTCCTATATTTTTTTATTTTTTTTTCTTTTACTTTTATTAATATAAAAGTCTACCATGCCTTACTTTTACAATATGCTTGGTAGGAGGGAGAGAAAAAATCTTGTTTAGTTAGAGGCAGGGGTGGAGAAAGAAAGTTTTTTTTGGGCCCATCATTTTAGATTCTTCTATTAAGGAATAATTCAATTTCTTCTTTTAATTTTTCATGTAATTACAATTTTTTCTTTAAAAATTATTATTAAAAAATTATAAACTAGATATTATAATAATTTTGAAAATAATATTATTCTCTCATTCCACACATCCATCTTTTCTACTAAACAATTTGAAGGATTATTGTTCTCCTCTCTATCTTTCTTAATGGATCCATCTTTCTTACTCTCCATCCCTTCGATCAAACATAGGACGTGTTTGAGATGTGATTTAAACAAGATTTTGGTAATTTGAGCAAGATAATTTTTTGAACATGATTCTAAAATTTTTGGTAAAAGTAAGCGGGGTCCACAAGATTAAAAAATAATTTATGTAAAAGGTGGTGAAGATATTGAAATTTAATAATAAAATAATATGAAAAAATAATATTTTATGTAAAAGGTGGTGAGAATATTAATAACATAATGTAAAAGGTACGTAGTACGGTATAAGTATGTGAGATGTAAAAGGTGATAGAATTTATGTGAGTAAGATGATAAAATATGGTAGAATGATATAAAAGGTGGTGGGGTCCATATAATAGAATAAAATAAGATAATAGTTAGAATATGGAAAATAATAATTTTTTGAAGAATAGGATGGATCTAGATCATAACCATAGTGTTAAGGAAAAAAAAAATATCACGTAATTTTTTTTTTATTTAGAAAATTTAACAAAATCAATCTCCTTTTACCATTTTTTCAACCAAAATCCTCGTTGTTTACTTCTTATATTTATATTTTGCATGATACATGAATTTAAACTATGAGACATCTGGATTTTTTTATTCCTAATTTTGGTTGAAAAAACAAAGTTAGAAAGATGATAAAATTTTCACCCCTCGAATTTTTAATTTATTTAATTTTTACATGTAATTTTAATTTTTTATATTTGCCCCCTTTAAAAAATTAATATTTATACTTCCTCGTACGACCTTCCTGAACTCCCCTGAGCCATACATTTCAAATGATAAATATATTTTTTTGAGATTTTATTGATCTTTTCCCTTATATACTTGTAGAATATATATCTTAATGATCGATTTGAAACAAATCTTTATTCTGATCTAGTTATAGCAAACTTGTTAAAATTTCAGATCCAATGTCGGAGAAAAGGAGTAATAGTGTGTATGTTCCTCGAGATGAAGCCTTTTCAGAAGTAAAGCAATCAACATTTCTAGAAAAGACCGCTTACTCTGCGTTGTATGCCTTTTTGCATTCAATAGATCAGACAGCCTCGATCGATAGTAAGCTTGGATTCCCATTCTTCAAAGCTATTGACTCCCTCTTCGATGATGCGTTAAAGATTCCTCCTCTTCAAAGCTATTCCTCCTCTTCGATGATTGGTGCATTCATTAGTTTAATCAAGTCATTTTTGCATTTTGAGCCTCCACAAACAATTGATAGTAAGCACTCATATTGACAAATTTCACTAATAGCTCCGACTTTTCCAATCTCCACAACAGTCCTTACGTACATATTTTTGATACATTTTAACCCTAAATAAGGGCCATATTAGAACATTGGAAAAGTCGGGTACTATTTTGATAGAATTGACATAAACGGGAGACCATTAATAATTTTTTTTCTTCTATTTATTATATATGGGTTAAAGAATACTGTATGTGACTTTTTTTTAACCTTTTCCCTTTATTTGTTATTTAATTAGGGGACAGATTCTTTTGGTTTAGGGATGAGGAGTTTGGTAGGCAAACCCTCGCAGGTTTAAACCCATGTAGCATTCAATTGGTGACGGTATGTACTAAACAACACACACCAAAAACCACTTTTTTTTTTTTTTTTTTTTTAGTAAAAGTTCTCAAAATTGATAAATTATAATGCAGGAATGGCCCCTAAAAAGTAAACTTGACCCTAAAATTTATGGACCACAAGAATCTGCAATTACCACAGAATTGATTGAAAGAGAGATTAGAGGTGTCATGACCGTTGAAGAGGTAGCTAACACAATTTTATCTATTAACAATTCAAAATTATTATATTTTAATTAACTAATAATATAATTTTAAAATGTGCATGCAGGCCATAGAGAGAAAGAAGCTGTTCATTCTAGATTACCATGATTTGTTGTTACCCTTTGTAAACAAAGTGAGAGAAATAGAAGGGACAACATTATATGGATCAAGGACTTTGTTTTTCTTAACTTTAGAGGGTACACTAAGGCCTTTGGTCATTGAGTTGACTAGACCACCCATTGATGGAAAGCCACAGTGGAAGGAAGTTTTTTCACCATGTTGGAATGCCACTGATGTTTGGCTTTGGAGACTTGCCAAAGCACATGTTCTTGCTCATGATTCTGGTTATCACCAACTAGTTAGTCATTGGTATATACTTACCCCTTCACTATATATATCTTTTATTAGCTCTATATAAACACACATACAAATATATACAAGTTTAAATATAAGGTTATTTTTTATAAGATATATTTTATGCATTTATGATCATGACAAAATGTATACTTTTGTATTTGAATCTTTTTATATACACTAATGGGTTAAATCCATATTTTGAATAAGAAAATATTTGAAGTACCCTTTTATTGATTTAATTTTGTTTTCTACACAATTTATATTGATTTAATTCTTCAGCATACCAATTATTTAGATAAAGTGGTATTTTATAACAAGTTTTTTTTTTTTCTTCTTCAGGCTAAGAACACATTGTGCTGCTGAACCTTATATAATAGCAACACAGAGACAGCTTAGTGCGATGCACCCAATTCATAGATTGTTACATCCACATTTTAGATACACAATGGAAATTAATGCACTTGCTAGAGAAGCACTAATCAATGCAGGTGGCATTATTGAAAGTTCATTTTCTCCTGGTAAATATTCCATGGAGCTTTGCGCTGTTGCCTATGACAAGCTATGGCAATTCGACTTGCAGGCTTTGCCAGCTGACCTTATTAACAGGTAATTCATTCACTTAATTAATATTTGCACACTCGCAGTTTCTAATCTAAACCGTTGCAGACAAAAAGCCATTTTATTTATTAATTATATATATGATTTTGTTGCTTTCATGAGCAGAGGATTAGCTGTTGAGGACCCAAGTGCTCCCCATGGATTAAAGCTAACAATTGAGGATTACCCTTTTGCCAATGATGGTCTTCTCTTATGGGATGCCATTAAACAATGGATCACAGACTATGTCAATCACTACTACTCAAGCTCAAGTGAAATAGAGTCTGACTCAGAGCTTCAAGCATGGTGGAATGAAATTAGAACAGTTGGTCACGGTGACAAAAAAGATGAACCATGGTGGCCAATCTTGAAAACACCTCAAGACCTTATCGAAATTGTTACGATAATCACATGGACAACATCCTGTCACCATGCAGCTGTTAACTTTGGACAATATACCTATGCAGGCTATTTCCCTAACAGGCCTACCATTGCTCGAACCAATATGCCAACAGAAGAGCCAAATGAGGAGTTTTGGAAGAATTTCTTAGAGAAGCCGGAAGGCGCGCTTTTGCAATGCTTCCCTTCTCAAATCCAAGCAACAAAAGTGATGGCTGTTTTGGATATTTTGTCCAATCATTCACCTGATGAGGAATATCTTGGGAGGAGCTTGGAGGCTTATTGGGATGAAGATCCTGTTATAAAGGCGGCTTTTGAACGGTTTAGTGGGAAGGTGAAGGAGATTGAAGGGATTATTGATGCTAGGAATGCTAACAAGGATTTGAAGAACAGATGTGGAGCTGGAGTTGTGCCTTATGAGCTTTTGAAGCCATTTTCGGAGTCTGGTGTGACTGGAAAGGGTGTTCCTTATAGCATCTCCATTTGAAAGTAATTTCACTAAAACAAAAAGGGCCTTTACTTGCGCTTAAGAGCGCAAGTAACGGTTTTTACTTACATTTAAATAAGTGTTACGTAAGTGTAAGTAATCGTCCGTGGAGGAAAGTATTTACTTATGCTTACGATAAGCGCATAGTTATAATAAAAACTTTTCTTACGCTTTGTTGAAATATATATGTATGGAAAAATTAATATTATGCGTAGGTAAATTGTTTGATAAGCATAGATTTCTAGTTTTAGTAACGAATAATTTCAATGGTAAACGTGGGCGATGATGACCCAAGTGTACGTAATTGTGTTACATATTTTGAATTACGCATAAGTAATAGATTTGTATACATAGGTGAATTCAAATACAAGCGTAAGTAATAATCATTACGCCAAATTTGGCGATGACATGTCATGCCACCTCATTTGCCACCTCATCCTTTTTCTACTTAATGATGATGTGGTAGTGACATGTCAAACCACGTGTCGTGACATGCCATAGTTGACCAGTCACACTGTTGATGACATGGATGCCACTTGTTGTAATATAATTTATTCACATCATCGTTGACGAGTCAAAAGTGATGTCATGGCATGCCACGTGTCTCAATTTGATTGTGCCACATCATTTTATTTTGATCGGTCAACGGATGACGTGGAATTTATGCTGGTAATGGGTTCATATGCGTTGATAAATAATTGTTTTTATGCATTGATAGAAAAAATATTTAATAATTAATAATTTGCTAAAAATATATTTTTTAATTCAATTTTTTTTTAAATATAGAAATTATTTCGTACATTTAATAAAGAAATTTTTTGCGTTCGTAAATTTTTTTAATAATTAATAATTTATTTATTTTGCAAAATTTACATATTTTAATTTTTTTTGGTTCTAAATACAAAATAATGTTGAATATCATGTTTTGCATATTGGTAATGTCATATTAATAATTGTCTTACTTTAAAACAATAAAAAGTATACAACACACATTATGTAATAAAGTCATAAATATTATTAGTACAAGCACATAGTATTAACAAGTAATAAACACAATCGAACTAAGATACTCCACAAACTGTAGAAGATAGAGATACAACAATGGAATGCCAAGTAAGAATATAATTGTTATCAGGGGATTCCAATCAACACAGTGAAGATCAACATAACGTGCTTTTAACACTGCAAACTAAAAACACATAACATTAATTATATACAACAAGAAAAGAAGGTCAAAATAAATGGGCATAAACTCAAAAATTATTATATATTTAACAAGATTAATAGATGATAAATTAATTTTAACATTGACGTAGTATCGTTTCCTTACATGTTTGAATACCCAGACAGTGAATGCCATTCCAAACTGTTTTAATGTTGATGTAGTATCATTTCCTGTAAGGTCCAAAATGAAAATATAAGTTAATTTTACAACAATGAAAATATCATTTTTGGAAACTTTTAATCAAAACCAAACTTGTCTTTGTTACAATATTGAATTGTCTTGAGTAAAATTGACAAGTGACAGCGACTGGCAATTTTAATTAATTAAATATGCTACTCCAGTAATTAACATTATTGTGTATATTGAACCGTCTAATTTTGAAGTGTACTAAGCGATATTTATCACAAAGACTTGGTAGACATCTGTACAAAAGAGATGAGGCTAGGTATGTAGCACCACTTTGCACCTAAGAGTCAAATAAGACAATCATTATAGCTCTACATCTTATCAACACAAGACAAGCATTACCAAAAAAACTACAACTATTTTCACCCTGTAGTTATATTCAGCTAATCAATACACCCAACGGGGTACAGGGCAATTGATACACAGCAATATATATTGGGTCGGTTTGTTATTTGGCCCAGAAAAGGTAATTCATTATTTGGAATAGGGGTAGAATTTTATTTACAATGTAGTCCTCTTTTGTAGTTAAGGTTAAACAAAGTTAAGTAATTAAATTTGGACTGTAATTAAATGTGCCTGCCATTTACACTCGTGGAACCCATTATTTTTAGCCCTTCGGAGCGTTCTTGCACAGAGGGAGGAGGTCAGGCATCAATTTGCCACCATTTTTGTCTGAAAATAAGAAGAAGAAAAAAAGAACACAAAAAGAGTGAACTGGAGAAAGGAGAAACTGCAAAAAACCAATCTATTAAGAAAGTAAGTGTTTGATATTTATATTTTGATCTTGTAGTTAGTTTATAATCGATTCAAGTAGATATTGGTTGTTTTTAGAGTGGTTGTAGTGAATTCATCTTAGATCTGGAATCTAGGAATGAGTCCCGCGAAAGGCCCGATCGTCACGCGAAGGGAGTAGATCGCTCCTTGGTATGTCTGCGTGATCTTATAGTCGTGCACCCGATCTTAGTGTCGGGCTGTATTAAAAAAGTTCGTTTGAGTTTTTTGTTAACTTAATTAATTCGTTATTGTGTTATATATTTTTTTTAGGTATACAGAGATGCGTGTGGCAATATTTTTCAGTCTCGGAGGTAAATGGACCAATGTTGGAGGATTGTGGGAATGGACCGGAGAAGAGGACTCTAGAACCATGGCTGTCGATGATTGTATTTCGTTGAGCAGTTTGTAGGAGTGGGTGTATGATAAGTTCCAAATAAGCTGAGAAGATTTCACGTTGAAATTAAGTTTCTGCCCCGAACATAGAAAAAAGAAAGGGCCGAGCTATCTCAACGATGATGATGACGTAGAGGCCTTTTTGTTGGGCCAGGAGGGGCAAATGATCAAAACAACGTTGCAGGTTTCCAAACAGGCCAGAATTGTTGTTGATGCTGATTTGGGCAGTACTCGTGAATCCGTCGACAATTTGCAACTTGTTGAAAATAGTCCAGTGTTTGACAATGGTAATGAGGATGAGGATGAGGAGCAAGATGAGGAGCCGCCCTATGTTGAGGTTGCAGATCATGATCTGTTGTTCGGAGGGGGGTCTTATTTGGAAGGGCTTGGATCAATGCCTCAGAATGTTGTAAGTGAAACCGGTTCAACATCAAATGCTAGCTTTCACGATGGTTCCGATTTGAAGGTTGATCAAATGTTTGCTACCAAAGAGTTGTTGCAGGCTAAGCTTCATGATGTAGTGATGCAATGTTATTTTGAGTACAAAGTTGTGAAGTCAAACAAGGCGTTGTATGTTGTGAAGTGCATTAACGAAAATTGCAAGTGGCTGCTGCTAAGTTGCATAATTCTAGATGTTTTAGCATCAGAAAATACCACGGGACTCATAATTGTTCGTTAGTTAGCCATAATATGAACCACCGCCAAGCAACTTACAAGATGATTGGGCGAAAGTTTAAGTCTCAATATGTGGGCCTCTCTGACGGTCTAACCCCTAAAGGCCTTGTGGACCTTGTCCGTGAAAATTTAAAAGCAGGGTGAGTTACTAGACGGGTTGGAAGGCAAAACAGTATGCTTTTTCCCTTATTAGGGGTTCGCCTGATGATAGTTTTCCACTTCTCCCATCATACCTTCACATGCTGAAGGTAAGGAATCCAGGGACTGTTACTCATATTATAGTTGATGAGAATAAGAAGTTCAAGTTTTTTTTTGTTGCTCTTGGTGTAGCGATAAGGGGTTTCTCAGTGATGCGAAAAGTGATTGGATTGGATGGTACTTTTTTGAAGTCCACTTGCAAGGGGACGCTATTGATTGCAAGTTGCCAGGACGGCAACTTCCATTGCTATTTGATTGCATGGGGCGTTGTTGATACTGAAAGGGATGAGTCATGGAACTGGTTTCTCGCTAAGCTCAAGGATGTTATAGGCAAACTGAATGGTTTGGTGTTTATCTCTGATGGACATGGAAGCATTCAGAAAGCAGTGGCTAAAGTTTTTCCGAGAGCATTATATGGTGCTTGCGTGTGGCACGTGGAAATGAATTTGAAGAACAAGTTTAAGAGTAAAAGTGCTATTTCTATTTTCAATGAGGCTGCGAGGGCTTACAAGATATCGGAGTTTACAGCT
>WUAT03097480.1:0-12927 GCA_010015005.3 Ulmus americana | reverse complement strand
AAAAAAAAAAACAGAAAATAAAGAAAAGAAAACAGAAAATAAAAAAATAGAAAAAAAAAGATAAAGAAAAGAAAAGAAAAAAGATAAAGAAAATAAAAGAAAAGAAAAATAAAGAAAAGAGAAAAAGAAAAGAAAAAAGAAAACGAAAATGAAAACAAAAATAAAAAAAAATAAAACAAAACACAAAGAAGAAAAAGAAAAGAAAGAGAAGAAGAAAAGAAAAGGAAAAAGAAAGATAAAGAAAATAAAATAAAAAGAAAGAGAAAGAGAAAAACAAAAACAAAACAAAACAAAACAAAAAAGAAAAAGAAAAAGAAAATAAATAAAAGAAACAGAAAAGAAAAATAAAGAAAAGAAAAAAAAAAGAGAAAGAAAAGAAAAGAAAAAAAGAAAAAAAAAACATGAAAAAGAAAAAGAAAAGAAAGAGAAGAAGAAAAGAAAAGGAAAAAGGAAAAAGAAAGCTAAAGAAAATAAAATAAAAAGAAAGAGAAAGAGAAAGAGAAAAAGAAAAAGAACCAAAAATAAAAAAGAAAAAGAAAAATAAAAAAAACGAAAACGAAAACGAAAAAAAAAAAGATAAAGAAAAATAAAGAAAAGAGAAAAAAAAAAAACAAAACAAAACAAAACATGAAAAAGAAAAAGAAAGCGAAAAAGAAAATAATAAAAAAAGAACATTTTTATTTATTTTTTGTGTCAAATTGCTAATATTTCAAGAGTTTAGCGACCTAAAATAGAAATAAAAGTTAAGAGAAATAAAATATAAAATAATTTTTTTTTAATTTCGGGGTCAAATTGCTAATATTTTAAGAGTTTAAGGAGCTAAAATAAAAATAAAAGTTAAGAGAAATAATTTAAAAAAATAAAAATAAAAGAATTTTTTTTCGTTTTGGGATCAAATTACTAATATTTTAAGAGTTCAGGGAATTTAGTGCAAAAAATTTGTTTCTTATTAAAAGGGTAGTTTAGGTGTTTTTAAAATATTTGATTGACTTGGGTCGACCAGGGTACTCAGTGTCCCAAAATTAAAGTTTGAGGTACTTCAGTGTCTTTTCTTTAACACGGAGTCTTATTTGTCACAAATAAAACTACACTGCAGTATGTGACATCCCAAGTAAGTATGTTAATTATTGTATTTTACTTATCATGCTACCATACTGTAAACGAGTTTAAGTTTTATATAGTCATGGCTATTAAGGAATATGAAGGCTACATAAACAGTTATAATAATGTTGATGATTACGAACACCCACACTATCGAATTAGTTAAATAATGGACCCGAGACGTAATGAACTCGGTGATGTGGGTATAACTATAGGCCAAGGTAACTTTGGAGACGGTGGCAATGATCACGGGGGAAGTGACATAGAGTATTCGTTAAGGGGTATGCTCAGAGGAAATGAACTAGAACTCAGAGGAGATTCCCAGCCACAGCCCTTATGGAGGAACTACCTATGTGAAAGGCTTTGTAAGATGAAACTGCCAATGTCTGAGGGATTTGCTAACCTTCTCGATGCTAAAGAATAGTTGTCTTCAATAGAAACCATTTTAGATTTATGGAGCAATGACAAGAGAAAAGTATTGGTGCGGCTTACATGCTAAAGAAAGAAGCTGCTACTAGTGGAAGTAGTCAAAACGAGAAGAAATGTCCAGGAGATGTCTTGGGCGGACTTCGTTTATGAACTTAACAAAAAGTTCCTCAACCCTATAATGTTAAGTGTGCAACAGATTGAATTCCTGAACTTCAAACAGGATAGTAAGCCATGCCCTTACGTAGTCCCCACCGTGGAGAAACGAATAAAGCGTATGCTTGAAATGTATGTTCCAACCGGACACTGCTCCTGCAATAGAAAGTGGAGGAGATTAACCTACCACTACAATAGACTACGTTGAGTGTGTCTCTAAAGCTGAACACTGCCTTAATTAGCTTAAGGAATTGAGGCAACATAAGTTCGAAAACAGAAACAGTAACAAAAGGAGGGGAAATAATCAGGCGACTAGAAACACTTACCAGTAGATATCCTAGAACAGCAACGTTACCTACCATACTTGCTGAAATGTGGGAAGAATTACCCTGTTAATGCTGTCAAGGAACTATGATGATTATAGTGCGGTAAAGAGAAGCATTACATCAGCGGATGCACTGCCAAAACCCCGAATGATAATTAGCAAAATAAGAATCAAGGATCGCAGCTTATATCCTTACAATCAATGCCAGAGCGACCTAGTGAAGGGCAGGATGAAAAGAATGTTTCGGAACCAAATATCAGGATTTATGTTTACACTAAGGGTGATGCAAAGGCGAGAGGCTCTTAAGTTTTTACAGGTTAGCTTCCTATCATCAATAAGTTAGCCCATGTGTTATTTGATTCTAGAGCTATACATTCTTTTAAATCTGCTATGTTTGCTGGTTGTTTGGGTAGAAATAAGGACTATATTGGGCAAACCTTCGAGACGGTTTTACCTTCAGGTGATGTTACGTTGTCAAGCCACTGGTTATGCAATGTGTTAGTAGTTATGTCCGAAAGAGAATTAAGTACTGACCTAGTTATTATGGACATAATTAACTACGACGTTTTAGTAGAGATGGATTTTCTCTCCAAATATGAAGCTACCATCGATTGAAGAGCCAATATTATTACTTTCAAATCAACCGGAGATGAGATATTTATGTTATTCGGTGATAGATGCGGTAGCCGAAAGACATTCATTTCGGCTATGAAAGCGAGTAAGTGGCTAGCTAGTGGCTGTACCGGCTACTTAGCCAATGCTATCGACACAGCCAAGCCATTAGTCTTGGGGCGCACCTGTATTGTTTGTGAAGAAGAAAGATTGTATGTCGAGAATGTGCGTTGATTATTGAGAATTGAACAAGGTTACCATCAAGAACAAATATCTTTTGCCTCGAATTGATGATCTGTTTGATCAACTGAAAGGAGTCAATATTTTTAAAGATCGATTTGAGGGCTGGATATTACTTGCTGAAGATCAAAGAGTCGAATGTTTCCGAATCGGCTATCCGTACTAGGTATGGATAATATGAACTTCTAGTGATGTTGTTTGGACTGATAAATACATCAGCTGCCTTCATGGATTTGATGAATTGCGTATTTAAAACTTATCTGGATAAGATTGTCATTGTGTTTATTGTGATATCCTGATATACACAAAAAGCCAAGAAAAATATGCTGAACATTGACTATATGCCAACTCCTCTAAGTATGAATTTTGGCTTGACCGTGTCAAATTTTTTGGTCGTGTAGTCTCAAAGATGAAACATTCATAGATTCAGTTAAGGTTAAAGCAGTGAATAAGTGGTCTACACTAACCAACATTTCAAAAATCTGAAGCTTTCTTGGATTGGCCTGTTACTACCGGAGGTTCATGGAAGGTTTTTCTACCTTAGCAGCACCACTCACCACTTTAACGAGGATCAAAAGTAAAAATAGACTAACAAGTATGAAAGAAGTTTCCGAGAGTTGAAAAAGAGACTTACGAGCACTCCTATTCCTGTATTGCCGACTAACGATGTAGATTTCACGTTTATTGTAATGCGTCGAGAACTATTTGAGGGCGATACTTATGTAGAATGGGAGAGTAATTGCTTATGTCTCTCGACAATTGAACATCTACGAAAAGAATTACCCAACCTATGACTTGGAATTAGGGGCAGTAGTCCTTGCACTAAAGATATGATGGCATTGTCTCTACGAAACTCACTGTTAGATTTATATCGACCATAAGATCCGAAAATATGTTTTCACTAAAAAAGAGTTGAATATGAGGCAACAGAGATGGTTAGAGTTAGTCAGGGATTATGATTGTGAAATCCTCTACCACATCGACTATTATGTATATCCATACAAAGGCAAATCGTGTAGCTGATGCTCTTGGTCGAAAAGCTACAGCGACTATTATGTATATCCATACAAAGCCAACAATGCTGCAAAGGGGCATCCAGAAGCTAGAATTGGAGATTATTAGTGGTTAACTCTCCACTTTAACTCTCCAACCGACAATTTTGATGGAATCAAAGCTGCTCAAAGCAAGATTCCTATTTATAAAGTTGAAAGAACAAGTGAAAGAAGGGGAAGATTGCCGTGTTCAGTGTTTCACCAAACGATGTTATACATTTTAAGGATAGATTGTGCGTTCCTGATGATGCTTAGTTAAAGGAATAAATTCTTTTTGAGGCACAAATACTCTTAAATCAGTTCACTCAGGTGTGACCAAAATGTATACAAATTGGAAATAGCAACTTTGGTGGTTAGAAATGGAGAAGGAAGTGGCATAATATGCGCTAAGTGCTTAACTTGTTCGAGAATTAAGGCTGAACATCAATGATTTGGTGGTGAATTATAGCCAATAAGGATTCCAAAATGGAGATGGGATCAAATAGGTATGGATTATGTCATAGGTCTACCACAAACAAGGAATAGTCATAATACGATATAGGTTATTAATGATTGACTGACTAAGTCGGCGCATTTTATACCCACCAAGAACACCTTTATGTTGGAACAACTAGTAGACTTGTATGCTTGGGGGATAGTTCGCCTACAAGGAGTACCAAAATCTATCGTATTCAATAGAGATGCTTAGGTTACGTCCAATTCTATGAAGTGTGCAATGTATGATGGGTACTAACTTGAATTTTAGTACTATGTTTTACCCTTAAAGGGATAGCCAGCCTGAAAAAACTATCCAAACTTTTAAAGACATGCTGCATACCTGTGTACTTGACTTTGGTGGCGCATGGAATTAACATCTGCCTTGAATTGGATTCTCGTACAACAATAGTTAGTAGGCAACTATTAGCATGGCGCTGTATGAAACTTTGTATGGCAGAAAATGCAGATCGCCAGTTCATTGGCATGAAACTGGCGAAACATTTAATGGCTAGGCAGGATTTACTGAAACACGACTAGTGCAATGAAGAGAATCCAATATGGAATGAATCAGCACTGAATTGACATAAATCTTATGTTGACAAACAAAGACAACTGCTGGAATTTCAGACTAGAGATTTAATACTCCTTAAGGTTGCACCCATGAAAGGCGTAATGTGGTTCAGAAAGAAGGGAAAACTTAGTCCAAAGTATATTGGACCCTTTCAAATTCTTGAATGAATAGGTAAATTCGCTTATAGACTAGCCTTACCTCCAGAACTGTCATCAATGCACAATGTTTTTCATCTTTTCATGTTAAGGAAGTATGTTTCGGATTCTTTCCGTGTACTGGAACATGAACCGATAGACGTACCCGAGGATTCAACATACAAAGAAAAACCAGTACAAATTTTGGATCGAAAGAATAAAACGTTTCCTAATAAGATGATACCTTGAATTAAGGAATTAAGGTGAAACCATAAGATGGAAGAGGCCACCTGGGAACGAGTGAATGAGCTGGGGATAAAATATCCTCATTAGTTCTAATTTTCGAGGACGAAAATTTTATAAGGTGGGGAGAATGTAAACCCCGAGAAAATTAGAACTTTTAATCTCCTTTTGTTGCCATTGAATAATGAATTAACCAGTGATAATTATCAAAAAAAAATTATGTAACATGATTTTAAATATATATTGTCATATATTAAAATTAATTATCGAAATTTTAAAAAAATATTAATTATTATTGTCAAATATTCTTTTGGCAATAATAATATTATTGTCGAAGTTAAAATTTACGTATTAATAGAATTACTCACTTATGAAAAATATAATTGTGAATAATAAATTTTCAAGATACGAACTATGAAAGAAAAAAAAATAGTGTGTTATTGATATTGTTAATATAATTATTATTAAAAAAAGAAGAAAAAAAAGAGTGGAGGAATTAAAATTGGGCTTAAGCCCAATATTTTTTTTATAAAAAAAAAAAAAAAGGGCCTTCAGCCCACATTATGAAGAAAAAAATATATGATAATTGGTGAGTTAGTACACCCATGCCAGCCTTGACGTGCCCCTATTAGCACACCCGTTTGAGCACGCAGACGACCCAGTACAGGAGGCTGAGCGGACGAGGCATCCCGGTACCTAAGCAGCCCTCGCCCTGCATTAAGCCCGTGCTCCGGGCGCCCAGGCTGCCAATCACCCCATGCGTAGTCCACATAGGACCATGCGCACACCAGCCTTTCACCCCCCAAGGTTCGTATGGACCTCACCCTAGGTCAAGCGCCATAGGCCGAACATGTTTTTCAAGTGCCATATTTCCTTAATTCAAAAACATTCCTAATAGAATTTTAAGGCAATCCTCAACCCATCAAGGTTGAGTATGGTATAAAAACTAGTTAATGTCTGATCGAAATCACAATTAACCATATGAATTTTACTGGAGTCGGCTCATAAGACCCCTACTTAGTAGACCTCTCAGCTCAGCCAGACTTGGCCAATTTTCCAATTTTGTCCAAGTAATGGGATTTTTTGGACATGATACCAATCCAACAAGCCCACGCCTCACCCAAGGACGATCGCACCCATGTTAACCCCTTGAAACCCATGTCCACATGGGGGGATTAGCACACGGCACATAGGTCCTCTCGACCATGTGTAGTGTGCAGGTCAACCCCGCCATCAAGACCATCTGCACATGACCATGTCTGCTTTCTACTATGTGTAGTGTGCAGGTCGACCCTGCCATCAAGACCACCTGCACATGACCATGTCCACGTTCAACCGTATGTAGTGTGCTGGTTGACCTCGCCATCAAGGCTACCCATATTAGACCTCGTCAGTACTAGTCCCAACCACCAAGGATGATCATATGTGACCAGGTCACACTCGACCATGCGTGGTGTGCATGCCCTGGTCCGTTAGGACTCCCCCAATCAGTTACCCATGTCTTTCCCTAGCTGCATGCACTAAGCCACCTGCTACCCATGCCATACCTCTATCGAACCACCTTTCCTCCTAGCAATGACATCTCACCATGCAATAGTATTATAAGGGCCAAATGTTAATAGACAAGATATCCTTGGCCAGGTATTTGTAAATGGACTAAACCAGGGCCAGATGTAAGAGGAAGAAATGTCCTTGGCCAAGTGTTAAATTTTGGAATTGTGTGTTGTGCATGCAACACACCTACTCAACCTCATCGCCTCAAGCCCACCGACATCTTGTTAGTTGAACCAAGTTATATAGGGAAGGAAACCCCATTTGGAGAACCTCTAGCTTAAGACAAGGAAAAACTCTCTCAAACTCACTCATTCGCTCTTTCTCTCCTCTCATTTTGGCAAGAAGCAAGGCACCTGCTTCTTCAAACTCCTTCAAGCATTCTCTATCAACTTCTAGTCCCAGTTAGAATTTTCCCAGTAATACTTAAAGCCATAAAAAGTTGGAAAATTCTTTTAAATCTTGAATTAAATTTAGACTAACAAAGTCTTGCTGAAAATTTTATAGGAATCAAGCAAACAACAAGTAAAATCATTGTTATTCTTTAATTTTGGAAACTCGCGAAGAAGGAATTTCACTTGGTAATTCATGTCCTTCATGCTTTAGATTTCTTTTTGTTTGAATGCATAGATTGTATTAGAATGCTTTTATTGTGCTGGAATATTGAATGAAAAGAACTGTACATTTAAAGCTATTTAAGCATGCAAATTTGGTTTTAGACTATTTCGGTAGCCAAATTTTTATAAGGATTTTGACAAACCTATCAAACTTCATTTTAGATAATTTTTATCTTGTTAAGAAGCTTGGAATTTCTAGTTTTATATATTAAAATTTTGGAATTTAAGGATTTAAGGATTTTGAAATATTAAGGTTTGAACACAGGTTACATGAAGAAAAATCGATTTCGGTTGAGAAATTGTAAAATTTGATTATGGATTTTAATTTGTATAAATTTGATGTTTTTATTTACAAGAAATGATTTAGGATTTTTCTTTAAAGTCTAATCTTAAATTGATAAAATTTAGGCTTGATTTATAAATTAATCAGAATTTTGAGAAAAACAACAAAACTGTAAACCCTATTTTGAAACCTTTATTTTTTAGCTTTTACAAACCTAAATAAAACCAAGTTCTTCCAAATTCAAATCTATAGACATTTGACCCTTTCAAGTATATTTTTTAGCTTTTCTTCAAAAGAATGGTCAACTATGATTTTAAACCCCAACAAAATAGAATTCTACATTTCTGGTGAACTATGTCGCAAATTCCATCTTGCGTGAAAAATCATTCTCTAACCTTTATTCCGTAGAAAGATTTTAATACTTTATGATGTTCTGATTATAGGTAGAGATCATTAGGTCAATTACGCGTTAAAGAAGGATTTCACAAACCCGTAAGTACAGTTCTCACCTACAACATGGAACAAAAGATTTTCTAAAAACAATGTGTGAAATTTGTTCAATAAGTGTATTTCTAATAATCTCTATTATCTACTAGATTGTTAGATGTTGTGATGAACTGTGTTGAATTATTTGGTTATTATTCATACTATAAGCTTATATGACTACATGCATTGCATCCATTTATAATGCATGCTTGAATATTTCACATAGTCATGCATCACAAGAGTCTCAACATGATAATCTAATATGCATTAGATTTAGAAATTAACTAATGCCAACAAGGAGACTATAATTTTAATAAGTTATTACATGGATTAAAAATGAACGTAGGTGTGTCGTACCATCCCATTTTATTGGGCATTCTTTCCTCGCTCATGTTATTCAAGTCAAGGAGGACATTCCCTGATCCAGAACAATCGTGGAATGTTTACGGCCAGAGGACCAGTGTTGGACTTGGGTAGCTCCCCCTAGCACCCTCTGATGGCAGCTTGCTAGGTATGTACACAAGGGCCTGAGTCTTGCTAACATCGCTAAGAGTCTAGACTGCAGTAAGTTAAATCAAATAGAAGTCTGCATTCAATACACATTACATTTATCAATCATGGCATTACTATTAATATTTTATATCCTACATGCTTATTGAATGTGTTGCACCAATTTTGTGAGATATGTCTGTACTTGTTGGGCTTCATCTCACAACTTATATTCGTGTCATAGGTACCAAGGGTAAGCATATCTCTGATGCATGAATGGAATGCAAGTGTGGTTAGTTTTTGGAAGGTGGGGATAGATAACCAAACCATGCACACACTTTCCGCACATGTCACGAGGCATTTGTTTACCTTCTGTTATTACTATTTACTATTTATAAACTATTTTGATGTGTGTTTTATGCTGCACTTTTCTCGTTATGAATTTGGTATGTAAATATTCTTTCTGGAGGTTTTTTTTTAACATCTGGTAATTGATGATTACCAGCAAGCTTTATTTTTTTTTTCAATCTGTTTAGTTAGTTTTCCTCCAGCTATGTTTTATAATTTTCTTACTTACAAATCGTTATTTTAAAAATGAAATTCCAAAATTTATGGTAAGATTTTCAAAAGGGAAGATATGTTTTAGAAACGTATGAAGTTTTGACGATCTAATCAATGTATGAGTTTTAAAACAAAATCGGTGGGCTACTCGGTTTTTAAGCAACTAAGTTTTCGAGTGTTCCAAATTACAAATATCAATCTTTCTAGAATGTTTCTGTTTAAAAAAAAATTACCCTGAAGTTTTAGACCTAAATCATACTTAAGAGGGTTAAAGCTGTTAAGAACCCAAGTCACCACAGCAAACTTACGTGATACAACAGAATGCGTTGTACCACTATCAATTCAAACATAAACGGGTATATTAGTGATATAAAGCTGACCTGTAACCACTTTGGAATGTTCAACTGTGGCATCATCCTTGGTGAAAGTGAAAATTTGAATTGTTGGCTCGCTTCCTTCCTCTAACCCTGTACTGCTAGAGTGTTCTTGGGCTGAGCTTGTATTGCATTAAGATTCTGATGTTGCTATCCCTGATTATTTGAGGAATTTGCCCTACCTTCTTGTATGTGTTTCTTATAGCATTCCCGGGTTGTCCTAGTTTCCCACAATAGTAACATACATATGTCCCCAATTTACATTCTCCCAGATGATTCCTCCAGTATTTCTTGCAAGCAAGAACATCCTTCCCAGAAGCAATCTTCTTAGTGGCTTGTCCTTATGAATTCTTATGATTGGAAGAATTCCCTTTCCTCTTGTTTCCACTTCCCTGACAGTTTGTCCACCTCTTGGACTAAATTTTTCGCTTCTGTTTCCTACCAATTCCTGCTTCTTCAGAGCCTTTCTTGCCTTATATAGTTTAGCTCATTCTTCTTGAGACTAATTTACCCTGTGTTCAGCCCTCAAGGCCCTACAAACGCAATCTGCCATTGTAATGGGTTGGATGCACCCCACTTTCTACTAGTGATGTAATCTCTGGCCGGAATACTTCTAGCAACCTGGTGACCAAATTTTCCTCTGTAAGTACTAGTATTGGGCATAATCTTGCTAACTATTCAAACTTTCAGATGGCTTTCGTCACGATCATGTTCCCTTCCTTCAAGCTGATGACCTCACTTTGCTTGGCTCTCATTATCACTAGATTATAGTACTTGTGGTTAAATTCAGTCACAAAGTCCACCCATGACAACTTGGCCACATTCCTTTGAATTTTAATGATCTCCCACAAGTACCTTGCATCCTTGTTTAGTAGAAACGTAGCACGTCATACTCTGTCATGTTCATTGAAATTTGGGAAATCTAGTATAGTTTAAAAGTAGTTTAGCCATTCCTCTGCAATGATGAGATCAGTTGAGGCCTCAAACCCTTCAACCTTTATGAACCTAAATCTTTCATAGATTTGGAACATCTAGCTGGTCCGGTCTAAGTGGGGGTGGTGGTGGAAGTAGCAACCGAACCCTTCTAGCATTTTGTTCATAAGCCCTGTTCTATTGCTGGAGGGTATGTATTTCCTCCTCTTGTTTTAGCACCCACTGCTACATCTCAGCAATATTGTTTTAAGCCTTTGCATGATATCATTTCCTCTCAGGTTGTTCCCGGCCTTGTCCAATATCTATATTGCATACATTTCCCATACCACCACATTAGTGGTTCCTTATTTCATTCATCATTTCAAACATTTCTCACGAATTACATGACTTCCTTAACGTTTTATTTTCATTCAATAGTAGGTTAGCTTCTTATTATCAAAAGCATCATAGAGTTTTAAGCTTAAACCCTCAAACTATCCTAAACAATTAGCATAATCTCATGCACCATTCAAATTATACATTTAACATTCTTCCTATTCTAAAAGTAACAGCAATAAACAATAACCTTTCATACTTGGACCGAGCTCGAGTTCGTGAGATGATGGATCTAGGATGGTAAGAAAATTACTCTGTTATCAACTGTAGCAACCCTCTTAATTTGCACACTTAGTGCTAAAACCATGATTTTTTTTAAAAACATTCTCAATATGATCTTGAACACTTGATTTCTTTCTTCCTTTCATAAGAATTTAATTCAAAAACATTTAAATTCAAACTTTAAAAGAACGTGCATGAATTTTGAAGATTTATAAATCCCTTGAATTGTTTAATCTGGAATGAAGTCCCTGGATGAAAACATTACCCGAAAACAACCTTTCATCCATCTACCTTCCTTCCGGATAAGAACTCATAAACCAAAACCATAGCATAAATCCAGAAGGAATGACTTAAAGAAATCAAATCATTTTCTTGTCAAAACCTTATAATAAAAGGAGTTTACATAAAAAAGATTAGTGCTTCCGAAGAAGAAAAAAAAAACCCTCTTATCGAGAAGAACCTTATATAAAAAATTATAAGTAAGTTGCTTAGAAGTTCAGAAGCGTGAGCTTCCAAAAAACTCATGAAAAACCATTTCTTTTAAAATGATCCGGAAGGATTTACTATTGATAAATGGTGAATCCTTCCAGAATCAAGTCCCTTCTTGTGACCATGGAAATAACTTGATTATGAAGGGATTTAAACTTAAAATTCAATTCAATTCTTAAACATTTATTCCCATGCTTAAACCTTAAAATCGTGATTCATTTAATTTCATAGCAAAACATATATATACATGAAAGAAATATATCCATATCCTTACAAAACATTAAGATTACAGAAGCATTTAAATTTCCTTCTTAGCGGGTTCTATACCAATATGCCATCCTCCCTCGAACTTAACTTTGGTCCAGCAACTATCACTTGACTGGCCTTTTTCCACGATCATCTATAACATGAAAGTAAATGCATGAGTGATAAACTCAGTAAGTACAATATTATCCTCACTATAATTTACTTGAAATACTCTAACATTTAATTCATGAAAACCTTATGCATTTCTTTAAATTGGGCCACTTTTTATTTTGATACGTGTACCCACATTATATCTCTTGGAAGGATTCGAAGCGAGCTTCGGGAATTCCCTACGCAACCATGACCAGTGATTACCCCATTATTAATAAAATAGGGCTAGGCATCAAATTTCCTCACAATATCAATAAATCATGATAGAACACTTAAACATGAATGTTTCACTTACCATGAGGTGAGTAAAACACCATTTAAACACTGAGCAAGATAGAATTACTTGCATTCAAAAGCTTTACAAACATCAATCATAAACATATCAAACCGAGAGCAAGATAAATAACTTGCATGGAAACTTTAACAATTATACTCATGAGCATAGCCTCCTGTCAAGAAGGCTAGCCACCACACATCACATAACACAATGAACACAAAATAAAAACCTTGCCTTCTTCTTTTCAAAACATGTTGTAGGTAAGATTGTAGTTACAACTTTACAGAGCTTTTGGATCCCTTATAGTCTTCCTAAAATAAGCTATAAATCCTAAAGGAGTAAACATATTGTTGATTTGTGATTACTTCACCTATTTATTTTGATGATTTCTACAATTGATTGGAAAATATTTCACATTTTTACTCTATGTGAAATTTTCTTTTACGGTTTCAAAAGTTACTATTTACCATTTTACCTTTGATAAATATTCTTGATAAAAGTAACTTTAGTTACCTT
>WUAT03097369.1:0-12928 GCA_010015005.3 Ulmus americana | reverse complement strand
AATGAGGCTTTATGACTCTTGTAACTGATGTTATGAAGGGGGTAACCCCTTTGGTCATAATGGAGCATTATGTTAGCACTCAATGGTCATTAACCCTGCGGGTTACAACCATTGACTAGTTAAATGGCTTGGTTTATGGGTTGGACCCTTATAATGGAACATTATGTGCCATTATGTTGGCATTCAATGATCATTAACCCTGGGGGTTACAACCAATGACTAGTCAAGTGACTTGGTTTATGGGCTGGACCCAACCCTTGAATTGGCCCAATTCATGTTGCGACCTGACCCTGTCGATCTAACTGGCTCGTGGAGCGGGGTTGTTTAAGGGTGAGCTTACTTGGAGTGGGCTGGCCTGTTAAGTCACTTTGCATGTAAGCCCATGAGATGAACATTACTAGCGCTATACAAAGGGACCATGACTTGGCCGGATGGTCCGTTACGAAGAGCCGTAGGTGACTTTGAATCATGGCTTGGAGCCGTAGTAACCGTGGTGCAGGTTGTGGGACTATGGGCAGTGTCGTTGAGCCCATGACTGTTGGGTTGTGGCTTTGAGCCATTTGAGGACGAGCTGCAATGTCGAACCCATGGCGATGGGCCGTTGCATTGAACCCGCTGGATAGTTGACATGGCACGGAGCCACTTGACCTTTTCGAGGGCAAAAAGGTCATTACGGTTTTTTGCCCAAACACTCATCAATTGAGGTAGGACTTTATCCATTCATCCTTACAAGAGCCCCATGTAATTCGTTATTACAAGGCTTTTTGTTTTGAGGAATCAATCATCAATATTCAGACAAAGCTTATCTTATTGAGACAAATTTGAATCCGTTAGGACAAGTATATTCTTCAATGTCTGATTCACTTTCCCGTGAATATAGGACGAATTGGTTTAATCCTCAGACTCAAACATCCCTTATAAATACCCCTCATAATTCACTTTTCAATGTACGCACTCTCTGATCTAAGTTGTTATCTCTGCAAAGATTACTCACTTCGCTTCCTTACTTAAGCATCAGAGTGTAATCAGAGGAACAGCTCTCTCGACCTTTGATTGCCTTCTCTTTTGCAGATTGCTTTCTAGAATAGCTTCTTGGCTTGATGGTGTTATACTTGACTTAGCGCCAGGTCACATTGCTGTCTTGAAGAGAATAGTTTATATGGCATACTTTGACCGTTGACTAATTTTTTTGCGTTAACACTTTGATTGATCTTTTTTTTTTTTAGTTCGAAGAATACTCGGGTTACTTATTTTCAGGTTTTATTTTGTTATTTATTGCTTATTTATTTTATTATTTTATTGTATTGATTGTTTTTTATTTTTTATTTTTATTTCATTACACAAACATGTCTAATAGGAAATATGAATCAGGATATAAAAAACTTTAGAAAAAAGATTTCAGAATTAAAAGTGTTAAGTTTTTCAAAAGAAAATTGTAACCCAATTGAAACACTTGATTATAAACAAAAAAGAGTAGATTTTTTTACAAATGTATTTATTTCTTATATAATATTATTACAATTCCTATAACAGTTGTCAATGCATAAATGAATTTTTTAAAATTAAAATTAATTAAAGTTTATTTAAGATCGACCATGTTACAAGAAAAATTAAATGAATTACATTTATTAAATAAGTTTGAATATAACGATTATCTCAAAAAGTAAGAAAAGTAAATTTTAAATAGGGTTTTTTTTTTTTTTTGGACGTGGAAGTTTACCTGCGATGAGATGTGCGGTAGTTTGATGCTGAACATGGACATGGAGAAAATATAGCGTGTGTTAGGTTGCCAACTCAAAACACCCAATTCTTATTTTCAGTAATACTGTTCGTTTGTTTTCTTTATTCTTAATATTTTTTTCTATTTTTTTATACTATTCACAAAACTCTCAAAATACTATCTCTCTCCACTATATTTTTAATAAAATATTACTTCTCTCCATCACCTTTTTAATAAAATATTATCTCTCTTCATCACCTTATTATTTTTTAATAAAATATTACATCTCTCCACTACTCCACCATCTTTTTAATAAATTATTACCTCTCTCCACCACCTTTTTAATAAACTATTATCTCTCTTCATTATCTTTTTTAATAAAATATTATCTATCTCCACCACGTTTTTAATAAAATATTATCTCTCTTCATTGTATTTTTAATAAAATACTACTTCTTTCTATTATATTATTATTAAATTTTGTGGACTTCACTAATCCTATTTACAATATTTTGTTTACAATACTCTAAACCAAACAAAATCACTATTTACAATACCATATTTACAATACTAAAGAATGCTGAACTAAATGGAAGCATATATTGAAGATAAAATTTTTAACCTTTAGTTTAATTTTTTTTTTTAAGTTTTTAATTATTTTTTAAAAATCTTTTTTATTTAGAAAGTGAATGGCAGATATAGTATTTTTTTTTTTTGAAAAATTGGTTATCATATGGTACTAAACATAATTTAGGACAACTAAAGGGTAGGTTTATTATTTTCCAAAATTTAGAGTCCAAAACAAAGTTTCATACGACTAGAGAATACCAATATGAAATTTTCCCTTTTGTTTTCTCCTTATCGGTTTCATTTTTCTTTTCTTTAATGCCCTTATCAGTTTCAATTACAAAAATATAACCAAAGAGTCAATTTTGTCCCAAATGCACGTCACTCTATGGTACCCATTCAAAGTGCGTCAAATCTGTCAATATCGAAACCTATGATCCAATGATAACATTTTGGATATCCGAGAGGGACCCTTTTCAAGTTGTCACCAAATTTCACTAACACAAAAACAAAATAAAGATAAAATAAATATATATATTTTTTCAAATGTTAAAAAATAGAAATAAAAAAAGAAGAAGAAAACTCCTATATCTCTTTCTGATTTTGGCCGATCTCACCAGGGGCGGAGCTACAGTAAAATTAATAAAAAATATATATATTGTATATAATATTGATAATTTTATCTCTAATTATTTTTTTTAATCAATATCCCATTAAAATTTATTATTTATCCCTAATAAAATATAAACTTATATTATTTTTATCCAAAAAAAAAATTTCGTAAGATCTAGGTGTAAAAAAATTAAAAATTTGATAAAAAAAATATAAAATTTAGATGTAAAATTTATAATTTTTTATTTATTATTTATGCTCTCACTCACTGGAATTTGAGCCTGTCTCACCAATAGATCTAACCATGTGGATGTCTCCACTTGCCACTTCTTTTGTTGAATCTCAACCGTTCATGCTACCCCCTCTTTGCGTATTTATTCACCACTTCCCTTTACTTTTCTTCTTCACTTCCTCCCCTCTTTTGAAAAGCACCACCACCTTTTCTTCTTGTTTCTCTTCTTTCTTCATTATATAGTGAAACAATTTCCTCTTCTCTTCTTCATCATCTCAACATCAATGGCTTGCTTCAAGGCTTGGAAGGAGGTTAGAAAACTTCTCTAGCTCTTTAGCCCCCATGTCTCTTCTTCTTTCTTTTCTTTTGGTTCTTGTCTACAAAAAATTGAACTCCATTTTTGTTCTTGTCTCTATTTCTATGTCAAAGCTTCTCATTTTCATGTTGGTTTTGGTTTGAACATTATTTTCCTTCTTGGTTTAACAAGCTAGCTTCAAATGCATTTGTTACTGTGATTTTTATTGTCATTTTGTCTTTTTATATCTATATATATTGTTGGATGTAATATTAATATTATCTATATATATATTTTTGCAGGATCTTGAGTTGAAAGAGGAAGGAGCTGTTTGTACTCTTGATGGAACTGTTGACTGGCATGGCCACCCTGCCATTAAAACACAATCAGGAAGATGGGTTGCTGGGATTATCATACTCTGTAAGGATAATTACTATTACTACCTTCTAGTTGTAAAAGTTTCAAAAAAATACTTTGAATTTAAAAAAAAAATACTAAAACTAGGCTTGAATTTGTGTTAATATAATAAATTTAGTTAAATTAAATCAAAAAATAGTAATAATAAATTAAAAGACTTATTGGCGCTAATACTCCCTCATATTTGCCTGAATTGACATTTTGCCCCCTCATTATTTTTTTCGATCAGACTCCTCAAGTTTTTGTTTCTTAGCAATTGAGACGAAATGGCTAACATAAGCGCCATTTTTTGTCACTTTTCAAACATGTACGCAGTATATGACTTGGACTGAGGGTATATGTACAATTTAAATTTAGTTTAGGGATTAAAAATAAAATTTAGTATACCCTAAACTAACTTTAAATTGCACATATACCCTCAGCTAGTCCAAGTCATGTGCCGTGCATATGTTCAAAAATTGATTGAAAATGGCTTTTGTTAGCCATTCCGCCTCAATTTGTCACAAAAAAAAACCTTGAGGGGACTTACTAACCAAAAAAGAGAGGAGGAATCAAAGTACTAATTCAACAAATATAAAAGAGGTATTAGAGCCTATAAGTCAAATTAAAATGTAAGCAATTTTACTTTACTGTTTGAGTAGAATTATAATTAACAAATTTAGTTTAAAATTATATTGCGTTTACACATATAATCATCATTTATCAAAGGACGACTCCAGTCGGTTATCAAATAATTGAACAACTATCCCTACCTGAAAAAAAGTATAAATGATCTTCAAGGAAATATCGAACCTAGCGCGATTAAATGACCAACAATATTGATCTATCTTATTGTGTTAAAGACAAACGAAGTGTTTTTTAGAATTTGAATTACATATATATATATATATATATATTTTCTAAGTATACAAATTTAAATATTAAATATTAAATATTGTGTGGTATAGAATTCAAATAGTAGTATTTTTTTTCCGTAATATTTGTGTTAAGTAATTTTTAAATTTAAAATCATTTTATGTGTCAAATAAAAGAAAAAATATTTAAATAGGATTTAAGTTTGATAGCAAACAAACAAGATATAAATATACAAATAGTATTAGTGGCAGTTTGGTTGTAATTTAAAATACTTTATTTGATATTCTAAATATGACAAGGTGTTTATTTTTATGTCTAGAATACTCTATTTAGCAATAATGAAAATGGTAACTATAATAATATTCTACGTAAACTCTATTTTTTTAGATTTTTTCAAAAATTAATTCTTTTCTCTATTCTATTATATCATGCATGTGAACTTTACCATTTTTTACTTCATTATATCATATTCTATCATCTTACACACCTAAATTCTACTGTCTTTTATATTTTACACACCTAAACTCTACTACCTTTTATATAAAATATTATTTTTTTATATTATTTTATTATTAAATATCAATATTCTCACCATCTTTTAAATAAAATTATTTTTTAATCTTGTGAATCCTATTTATTTTTATCAAAATTTTTAAAATTTTATTAAAAAATTTATCTTACTCAAATTACTAAAATCTTATTTAAATAGTCTCTCGAACACATCATATAACATAGTCTTTTTTCTTTTGTTCTTGTTTCCATGGCTATTTGCTTGAATATTTCTGATGAACTGCAGTTTTCAACCTCGATGATGGTGTGGTAGATGACGACGACGACGATGACGATGAAAATGATGTTGCAGAAGCCTCTATCCAACAACAAATTGGGGAGAATAATTATGTGTGCACATTTTGTGATGAACTAGCAAATATGATATGGAATAATATGCAAATGTATTAGAAATTATTATGTTATGTATTTGAACTTATATTCAAACTACATTATGTAGGCTACTTATGTTTATATTCTTAAACTTTCAATTATGTTTGTTTATCTTTAAACAATGGTTTATATCAGTATGGACAACACATATTACATTTTGTTTTATATTTTCGTAAAGAGTTTTAATGTTGCATTAGTTTGCAAACTATTTAAATTGTATCCACAATTGCATTTTCAAACTAAGAAAACATATTAATTTATTTCGGTGGAAAGAGCATATGTCCTTCAATTGTTTTACCTTAATCAATTTAACTTACATGATTTTGTAATTATAAATAAATTATGTTAAGTAAACCAAATTTTATGAATTTCGTTTAAAATTTTAACAAAATAAATTGTCTTATTGCAATCAATTTAGTTTATAAGATTTTTTTTATTATAAGTAAATTATGTTAATTAATTACTGTTAAAAATTAAATTTGATTTATAAGAATTTTTTTAAAAAAAATTAATTAAGTTAATTAAACTAAATTATATGAAATTATATTAAATTAATCAACACAATAATTTTTTTAAACAAATTGCATTAGTTTAATTAAAATAAATTAAATTAACTCTAAAAATGTAAAAATAGAAAAACTCTGTTTAGAATGCTATTCAAAACAAAAATTCTGTTTATACTCTGTTTAGAATACTAAACCAAACAACAACTTTGTTTATATTGTTACGTTCAAATACTCTGTTCAGAATATTACAGAATGTCAAATCATACAGCGCTTGAACCAAACATAAACTCTGTTTAGAATACTCTATTCAGACTGTTGAACCAAATAAAAACTCTGTTTAAAATACTATATTCAAAATATTGTAGAATCGCAAACCCAACAACACTTTATCTTTCCTTATCTAAAATAAAAATATCGGTCAAACTTTGTGAAAATGTATAAAATTGTAATAAGGCCCTAAGTATATATTAATCTCTTATTTTAGCGTATATATATTTTTTCCTCTCTTAAAGTAGCCCTTCATATTTTGTGTCTTTTATTTATAGAGAATTAAGCCTTTTCTCCTTTTGTTTTTTTTATGAATGAGAATTAAGTCAAAATATACTGAATAATTTATTATCATTTTAAACGATTTAAATGGCTTTGTGATAATTGTATAGGAAGAAAATTTTTAAAGTAATTTTTTTTTATATATAAATTACGTACAATACACCCACTTAGATTTTTTTAAGTGTGATGCGTCGTATTCCATTGTTTATATTTTCTGAAAATTCAATACTATTTTTTTTATTACGGAAAATACTATTTTATTTATTAAAATAACTATTAAATGAAGTTGAATTTGTAAACTTCATCAACCAATTATTTCAATTTAATAAAATTCATTATTGATCTATAGTTATCTAGAACAATCCTTTACACTTTTCCATTACTTACCAAATTATACCTTCATAAAATACATAATCAACCTAAATCAAGAAATTGCATGCATACTCTTTTAGCTTGCTATGTTCGAAAATTTAATTTATTTTGAGTGTCCTTATAAAATTTAAAATAAAAATTTTTACTAATCTAGTATATATAAAAATATAAATAACACTTGGTCTAAAAAATATATAAATAACACAGAAAGAATTAATCACGCAAAGAAGCACAAAATAAAATATAAAAAAACAGAAAAAGGTTGTTTTTTTTTTTAAATTAATAGAAAAAATCGGGTCTCTTGTTTTGATTCATAATTAATTTTCCCGAGGTTAATTGCCATATCCACGTGTACAATTATATTGCACGCACGGAAAGCAAAGCAGTAAAAATTAAATAAATAAATAAAATCCCCAACAAAAAGACAAGAAAGGAAAGGACAGTAATTACAATTAACCTTCTCGCCACCCCCCAGTCGTCGGCCTGGGTTCTCGTGAATTCCACCCTCAGCTCAACAGCGAGTCCAATTTTCCTCTGGACAGCTAGGGTTTGTCAGATTGTTTCCAATTTTCTCAGACGAAGAAGAGGAAGATCTTGATCTTCTCTCTTTCTCAGTAAGCTTTCTTCTCTATAGAATGATTCTTAATTTATGAATCTAGCTGTGTTTTGCTCCATCTTGATGGTACTGTTTAATTTGTTGATTTCTTGTGTACATCTAGTTTTTAACCCTTAATCTCTTGTCTAGTGTGTGGTTTTTGGGACTTTGTTGAAGCTTTTGCCTGGATTACTGGTTGTGAAGAAAATGTTCGGTAGTTAGCCAAAATAGTGAGTAATACTTAGAAAAAAGGGATATGATTTTTCTTTTATTTAACCTTGGTATCGTTTTCCATTGCCAAATCTTTTGACTTGGCCATTATTTGGTGGAGTTTGTTTGTTTACTTTCCTAGTTGCTGGTATGTATATATTCAGTTCTGAAGTTCTGTAGAATGGAGTTTAATTATGATTTGGATGAGTTGAACTCCTCAATACGCAATCATTGTATAGATAAATTTGTTATTAATCGTAGTTTAATAAACTTTAGGATTTTAATGGAGAAATACACAGATTCACTACGTGTCAGGGGAAAAACTAGGGGATGAACAAAAGTATTTGGGATTTTTCTGATTGCTTGACATTCATTAAGTGGCACTTTAAGGACTCTTAGTTCCATGCTAGATTTCGCTAGCAACCCGTTGGATGTTAAGTTTAAAATGAGGACGTAAGGAAAAAAAATTGGCCAAAGTTATTGTTATTGGAAATTTGACATGACTGCTTTCTCTGTTGAAAAGGGGAGGATGATGCTCAGAATGTATTATCTATTGTCATCATCTGCCATTTCCTGTTGTCTTTCATACAAGTTTTGATTGAATGTTGCAGTTTGTACAGAAGTGAATGCCATTGCATCATTCAAGAGTTCTTTTCGTTTATTGTTAACATTTTCTCTGTTTTCGATTTTTCCAATAGCTGTTTGTAAGGGAGCTGTTCCCTTTTCTATTTTAAACATTGATGCTGCTTTCGCTTTTGCTTTCTGTCTCCTTTCTTTTTTCGGCTCCTTTATTTTTCTTTTAGTTGTTCTAACTAGCTGTCTCCAGTTTGGCCAATCTTATATATTACATGATGACCCTTGAGTGAATTGCTTAATTGTATTATTGCTTTGCCGAAATCTTTTCTGTTATTTATAATTTAGTGCTTTCAATAATTTCTCAAATGACTGCATCATTTTGACACTGATTTCATATCAAATTCAGATGGAATACAGCTCCGATGAAGAGTCAGATTTCAGTGATTCTGACATCAATGACTACATTGAGAAACCATATGAGCAATTGAAGTCTGGAAAGTACAAAGTAAAGGGTCTAAATGGAACTCTTAGGTGCCCCTTTTGTGCTGGAAAGAAGAAACAAGATTACAAGTACAAGGAACTGTTTCAACATGCTTCAGGAGTTGGTAAAGGTTCAGCTAACAGAAGTGCAAAACAAAAGGCAAACCATCTTGCCTTGGCAAAGTATTTGGAGTGTGACCTAGCAAGTGAAGCAGATCAAACCCAGCTACCAGATAAGAAAAAACCAATCTTGCAACATACTAAAGAAGATGATCTCTATGTGTGGCCTTGGACCGGCATTATTGTCAACATAGAGATAAAGGATGGAAAAGCTGTTGCTGATTCTGGATATTGGTTGGACAGGTTTTCAAAATATAAGCCTTTAGAAGTGCATAACTTTTGGAATGGAGAAGACCCAACTGCCAAGGCCGTTTTAAAATTCAATAAGGATTGGTATGGTTTTATGAATGCAGTTGAATTTGAAAAAGCATTTGAAACTGAAAAATGCAGTAAAAAGGAATGGAATGCATCGGAAATGCAGTGTGGCCAAAAGATATATGGTTGGTGTGCACGACCAGATGATTATAACTCCCAGGGGCCTATTGGGGAGTACCTTCGCAAGAATGGACAGCTGAGAACGATTCATGATATTGTCCAGGAAGCAAATCAAAACAGGAATACTATTGTGGCAAGCCTGACTGATAAAATTGATATGACAAATGAAAGCCTGGATGAACTACAATGCAAGTACAACGAGAAAACAATGTCTTTAAGTAGGGTACTCGAAGAGAAAGATAAGCTACACTTAGCATTTGTTGAAGGTTTGTTTTTTGTCTCTCTTCGTACGCTTTAATGAATGAGGTTTTTTTTTTTTTCCATTTTTCCCCCTTTGTCTTTTGTTATTGTGCCTATATGTCTACTGATATCACTGAATATAAATGAACTTTTGATACTTGTTTAGAAACAAGGAAACTGCAGCGTGTTGCTCGTGATAATGTTCGTAGGATTTTGGAAGAACAGGAAAAACTGAGTTATGAGTTGGACGCTAAGAAAAAAAGACTTGATACGTGGAGCAGAGAAATTAACAAACGTGAAGCACTAACTGAGCGTGAAAGGGAAAAGCTTGATGAAGAGAAAAAGAAGGTGCCTCCTGTCACAACTTTTACTAATCAACCTTTACACTTAATTAGCTACCCAAATAGCTTTCTTAATTAGCTGTATGTTATAATCTTTTGGGCCATTATAGTTACGAATTCTATTAGTTAATTATCTGTATGTCTATTTTATCTGATGTCAATATAGTATGTATTGTTTTCTTACTTATTTTATCATAAATGCACAGTTGCCCCATTACTTAAAAAGATGAACCGGAGGATCTAAAGGATATATGTTTTCTTTCTTTTCTAAAATTCTTGTAGAATGATGTGAGAAACAATTCACTTCAATTAGCTTCCGTGGAGCAGAAAAAGGCTGATGAAAATGTATTGAGGCTGGTTGAAGAGCAAAAGGTTTGGCAATTTTTGATAGGTTTCCTCCTCGTGTTATTTATGTACCTTGACTGATGAGAGTTCTGCCTTAATTTTCTCAGAGGGAGAAGGAAGAAGCCCTGAATAAAGTACTTCAGTTAGAAAAACAGCTAGATGCTAAGCAGAAATTGGAAATGGAGATTGAAGAGTTGAAAGGGAAATTACAGGTGATGAAACATCTTGGAAATGAAGATGATGCAGCAGTTCAAGAGAAGATGAAAGAAATGAATGAAGAATTAGAGCAAAAGGTTGAGAGTCTAGATGATTTGGATTCTCTAAATCAAACTCTTCTGTATAAAGAGCGTGAGACGAATGATGAGTTACAACAAGCTCGTAAAGCCTTAATAGTGGTAAGAGTGTTCTTGTTTCTTCCCCTTCTATTTGGTATAGAGTTTAGTGTCCAACTCATTACTTTCTTAATTTACTGCTCTCCATTGTATTTTTGAAAAGAATCAAAACTACCTTAGATCTCTGTATATTTTATTCATACCATGCACAATGCATTCTGTTAGGGTTTGGATGAACTTTTGACTGGAAAAACTAATATTGGAGTCAAGAGAATGGGGGATCTTGATCAAAAACCCTTCATCAACACATGCAAGCAACGGTTTTCTTTTGAGGAAGCACAGATGCAGGCTTCCACTCTATGCTCCTTGTGGCAGGAAAAACTCAAAGATCCAAATTGGCATCCGTTTAAGATGTTGACTGTTGATCAAAAACAACAAGTATGTATTCTTAGTGCTAATTATTCTTCAACTTAATAATGCATCTTTGATGCATGATGCGGTACAACTATGTCTGAAGCTTTGAGGGCAATTAGTTAATGTTGCGTGAGGTGAACATATATTATTTCAAATTCAGGGATTTTATTTTGGCTAAAATATGTCCTGCCAGTATACTCTTAATCTTTGCTAGACTTTGAGCGGAAAAAGAAATTTGTAAATAAAGGTTGCTAGATTAATAGCATTTAATCCTCCTTACACGATATGCAGGAGATAATAGACGAGGAAGATGAGAAGTTAAGAAATCTTAAGGAGGAGTGGGGGGATGAGATATATATGGAAGTTGTAACAGCCTTGAAAGAAATGAACGAGTATAATCCAAGCGGGAGATATGTTGTTCCTGAGCTGTGGAACTTCAAAGAAGGAAGGAAAGCCACACTAAAGGAGCTTATCGCTTTTATCTTGACTACTGTGAAGAGAGTTAAACGCAAGAGACCGTGGTGAAGGTCAGTATTTATGTTTACCTTGAAAGTTTAGTTTTGTGCAGAACTTGGTTAATTTTAGATAGAAAGCATTGAGAGTTAACTTTTGCAATTTCCAATTCGGGTTGCTCATAGAACTTGGTTTCTTGTTCTTCACTTAATCTGCATCTTTGAATTGTTCTTTCGGTCTTTTATGTCTTCTAATCCCTTCTATTCTAGAGTATTTTTGGTTAAGATGAAATTGTCATCTCCATAAGTACTCTGCTCTTTTGAGGCTTCATGGTTCATGCAAAGGAATCAGTTGTTCTAGATAGCATATTAGAATTTTGTTCAGTTTCTTGGCTTTCTCTATTAAAACCATAGCTTCTAAAAAGATTGACTTAATTTTAATTTATTATTCTCTGTTAGAGAATTAAATAGTTTCGTAGAATTTTATCAGGAATATTTATTCATGAGATTTCATATTAGTGACAGGGGGTGGCAGGACCAAGTGAGAGGTGGAAATTGTAGCAGAAGATTAAGCTTAAATCAGCAAGCAACATAAATTGAGGGATTGACCTTTGTTCTATGAGCTATTGTCATGCTTATGTTGAATTTCTTGCGGATATTTCCTGTAATTTCGAACTCGTTTATTTGAGCTTGTTGGAGACGGCGTAAATGTGCAAAACTGATAAAATAACCTTCGATTTCCAGGAAGATGGCGTTCTGCTTTTGCCGCCGAGTTTCTCGTTTGAGAATTTTTTTTTATTTTTTTCTTTCTTAATGGGTTTGGGTTTCTTAACCACGGAAATTATTGGGGAATCTACGGGAACGCATTATAACATTTAAACCTCTGTTTAAAATTCATTAAAAAGTAGAATTTTTCTTCTTATTTTATCTTTTCATAAATTGATAAATTATAAGAGAATCTATTGTTATTCTTGGTTTAAGAAAAAAAAAAGAAGAATAAATCAGGATTTTTTAAAATAAAAAAATGGTTTTGTTTTACACTCTAATTAATTTTTTTCAAATCTTATAATATTCTTCAAAACTCTTAAATATCTGTCATTTTTTCTTATTCTAATCATTATCTTGTTTTATTCATGGGAATTTTATCACTTTTTACATCATTATATTTTATTTTATCATCTTAACACATTTCAATCTTATCACTTTTTATATCTTACACACTTAAATTTTATCACTTTTTATACTATATTATTAATATTCCCACCACTTTTTACATAAAATATTATTTTTTTCATATTATTTTATTATTAAAACTCAATAT
>WUAT03097258.1:0-12928 GCA_010015005.3 Ulmus americana | reverse complement strand
TATCTACTTTTCAATCAATTGGCTGCAAAGAAAACCCAATACCAAAATCATAGAATTTATATGGCTAACACATAGAAGTTCTATGGGTGTGCCATAGAAATTATATGGCTACCCATAGAACTTCTATGTGTTGGCCATATAAATCATTCAACTCAAATGGTCCCTTGATTTCTATGTCTCTCTGTTTCCCAGGTTGTTCAAACAGTAGACACATAGAGGAAAAGTAGTAAGCTATATATAAATTACTTTGTTAACAAGATAACACACAACTCTCAGGTTTCCTAACCTTAACCATCTCAATCTCATAAAACGAATTCATATTCTTAGTCTTTGTAAGTTGTAACACATCATTTGAACCAAGAAAAAAGCAACATACCTTCAAAATCTTTGAAAGAAATGTTGTCTCAGTTAATGCCACTATTTGGTTAACAGACTCTTTGCTAGCATAAGTAACATAAACAGATATGAGGCAAGGAAAAATAAATAAATAATCTCATCAACTCCCATTCTTCTTGCAACAACATACATTATACCAACTGAAAACTAAAATCTAATACTCCAAAAAAATCAATGAATCAAGTGTAATCAATATTTTTAACAAATCAAACAACTAAAGATTGAGGGAAGGAAGAAGAAATACAAAATAAGGAGAGAAAATGAGTTTGGAATCTTTGGGTTTTGTTGGTTGCCTCAGCCACGATGTGGCGCGGGGTCTTCTGCTTAGGAGAAACGACGACGACGACGGGACGGTAGGGCTAGGGTGGCTGGTCGGCAGCTGCTCTGGCAAGTGTGGCCTAAGTCCGGCGGCTGGGCAGTTCTTTCAGAGAGAATAGGGAAGAGAGAAGAGGAAAAAATGAGAGGAAAAGAAGGGATTTTTGGGATTTGGAAAATTTAATACATTTAATTGTTTTTTTTAAGTTTTTTTTTTAGAACATAAGGGTATTACGGTAAAAATGAGCCTATTTAGGTATATAGGTGTCTATTGTGAGTTGAAGGGTTGGCCAATGGTCTATTTTGAGTGAATTCCCTATGAGTTTCCTACAACTCAATCCAATCAATAAAATAAATAAAAATTAGATATTTCTTAAGTTTTAAATTTTAATTCTATTTTTCTAATTGTTAAAGAATAAATAATAAAAAAAGAGATTATAATAGAAATATATAAAAATATATTATTGGCTTGGTTTTGTTAAATAGTGATCATAAAAATTTGTATCAAATCAAACCAAACTAAAAAACAAAAGTTCAAACCAAATCAATTAACCAAATTGTATGTTTTGATTTGATTAGATTGGTTTTGTAGACAAAAAAAATTGTCGACAAACTAATACATCTGACAAAATTTTACTATTTAAGGTGAATAGTGACCACGTAGAAGAACTGACAAAAAGTTGTCACCGCCAAAGCTCTGATATCAATTGATAGCAAAATTCCTTATCAAACCATATTTACAAGAGTGCAAAAACGAACACACAATTTAATTTGATTCACCCAATTTAGACTACATTCAGGGGCAGCATCATATCTTTATAAAGGCGAGAAAATTTTACAAAAACACTTAACTCATCAACCCATAATCTAATTTTACACTCAAAAAAAAAAAAATTCACCAAAATTCTCTCTCTCAAAATTTCCCACTAAAATTCTCTATCTCTCAAAATTTCATCTCTCTCAAACTTTTCCTTTTTTAGAATTAAGAATACTTAAATGGCATGAGGTATTGCTCTATTTATAAAGCCAATTTGCTACCTTTCCACTGCCAAAGTCATATCAATGGTTCTTTGTTTGTAAAGGAAGAATATACAAACCATCGTCATCAATTTATTGGCTCCATTTCATTTGCGATTGCGTAAATATTTTAGTGATTTGAATAAAATTAATATTTTGATGAATTAAATATTATTATTATAATAATATTTTGAATAGTGACTCAGAAAAAAAAATATTATTGTAGTAATATAATTATTCTAATAATTACAAAAAAAATATATATATATTATGTAAATAATAATAGCATTTAAAATTTTTTAACACGAATAATGAAACGTACGGAGCTATTATTTACACGATATCATTATCTTGCCAAGTTATCACGAGTTCAAATCAAAATTAAATTCCTTTTGACCATTTGAGTCTCTAGACTTCTAAAGGTTTCCTTTGTCCTTTTTACTTGCCAACTTTTTTTTAACACTTAAGACCCTCAAAATTTCACACGTCTCCTGGATAGCCTTAACTTTCAATTTATGTTACACGTATGACCCCACTTGATGACATGAAAACCAATTTAAATTGAGAAATAACATTTTGCTATCTTTTAGTTTGCAATAATTTCAAAAAAGAAAAGACCTCTATTTTTAAAAACTTATCAGTTTTTTCCCTAGTTCTTAAACAAAAACATTATACAAAAATTAAAAGGAAAAAAAATACATCTTGGTACACTTTTTCAATTTCGGTTTAAAGCAAAGGGCCTCTCTGGCAAATTTTTCCCAGCTAAGGTGACCCAAACTCGTCCAAGGGGGAAGCTTGACGTTCATATGCAAATGTGGTTTGCCTTGTTCTCGTATCAGACAAATAAGCAGCTTCGCATGAAGCCCGTGATCCACTGCGTGTAGGTCTACCTAGCTTTGGCTGTACCACAACGATTCAGAGAGTGATGGCGAGGAGGAAATTGTTGTTGCTTCTGAAACCCTTCGATGTTTACCCAGTTTGGCGATCTGACAATCTTTCTCGCATCTCTAATCCTCACGTATGGTGATGCTCTCTGTTTTTCATATTTATTTGTTTTTTGAAGCATTAATCTTTGCATGTAATTTTCAATTCGAATGGTTCCATCTATGTTTTTCTTGTTCTTTTGATTCCATATATTTTGTTTGACAGAATTTGGTAGCCATTTTTCTCTCTTTTTAGGTTAGCATTCAAGGTGTTTGATAAAATGCCAAAGAAAGTACATTTTGTTTGGTTGCTCAACTTTATATTCTGTTTTGTTTTTGCAATAAAACAAGCAATGTCAGAGCATATGGATGATATGTTATTTTGCTTAATCCAACGCTGAATGGAAGAAAAGAGAATTTAGAAAAGCTAAAAAAACATTGATTTTTTATTTTATTTTATTTTTTTTTGTGTGTGTGTGTGTGTGGATCAATTCTGTTTTATCTATTGGTTGTTGCACATGGAATCTGTGGTTCCACTTTGGTAAGGAAAAAAAAAATAGCAAGAGATAGTAATTATTCTTAAAGTGGGCTTGTTCTTTCTGGGTTTGTAGTCAATTTGGCAAATCAGTTTAAGATTCACTGGGACATGCATATATTATTCTGTTTATTGCAGTTAATGAAGAACATGGACCCTTTCTTTTTTAAGTATCATTCAGAGCTTCTACTCAGAGGCAATGTTTTTGGTACCTTGAGGCAATTGAACTTTACTATCACCCAAAATAAGCTAATTCTTGCTAGTGTTCTACAGCAGTGCTAGAACAATTTTGTAAAGGGGGTTAGATAACTTATTCTGATATTTGTTCTTTTTATATGTCTTCCTTTCTTTGTATTTTGAGTGAAATTAATCTAAAGGTGTTTTTTTGATAAGATTATACTTACCAAAAAAGAATAGAATATCAGTTTTTGATTATTGTAATGTTGAATTTATTCACTGATGGAATTTAATATATTCTGAGTAAACCTTTGTTCATTGTCTCCTGGTAATCTGAAGCAAAATGGATTTTGTCAATTTAAATGGCACAACTAATATGGAATGTAATTGCGGTATTGTTAGACATAGGGTGTATGGTACCTGACTATCTTTTTTAGGACTAGCTGTTTGGGCAGGAAGCTCTCTTAAAGTTACATTACTCAATCATTATGGATAATGCACTTTCAAGTAAATTATTTATTCTTAAATCCTTAAGCATCGTATGAACTGTGAAGCTTACATCAAAATTTCAATAATTTGCTTGCAAATGGACTTCCAGTTAACTGTATTGTCCAAAAAATTCAATTAGATCTGTCTTCAATTAGTTATAATGTAATTGAAAATCTCAGTCTTTTTAGAAGAGTTTGTGTTGTCTAAAGATTGTGGAACAAATAAAGTCATCTTTGACTCTTCTGGAGGAAACAATTCCATACCTGTTCCAGATCTGCCATAACCATTTTCATGTGGTTTATGTTTTTCAAGAATGGATGCCAAGTTTAATACTTCAAATTTGGAACTTCCACATCTCGCTATTGTTTGTTTCATTGTGATACACTATATTCTTCTGTTATACCCGATTATTTCTTTACTATTGACATCCAACTTTATTCTCTCTTTCTTTAAGGAACGGCAAATGTTTCGTTACTTGGAAAACAGATGCAACGTGCACGAGGATGCCATTAAATTTTGTCAGAATATTTTGCGGAATAAACCTGTTGAGTGGAAACCCATATTCCGTAGTAATTTATCTCAGCCCATCCGTGATGTAGACTTGGTTGTTACTATTGGAGGTGATGGGACTCTTTTGCAGGCAAGCCATTTTATGGATGATTCAATTCCAGTTCTAGGAGTAAATTCTGACCCTACAAAAGCTGAAGAGGTCTTTCTTCTTTTTTGTTTTTCCGGTTTATCCTATTTCAAATAGCAAAAAGTTACATGATTTCTCCTTAAAATATGTTTGGGGAATCTGATTACCAGACTGTTTGGACAGGTTGAAGAGTTCAGTAATGAGATTGATACTACTAGAAGTACGGGCTATCTTTGTACAGCAACTGTCAACAACTTTGAACAAGTAAGGATCTCTCATTAGTTTAACAGGGTGAGGATGGAGACTTGCTTGCAATTTTGATCATATGCTTTACTGTATTTTTGGAAGAAGCTTTAAGGAGTAATTAATAAAAATATCAGGGTTAGCGAGTGAACAAACTCAAGTTATTTTATAAGTTTTATACCAAAATTCCAGTGCACTTTGCTTGTATATAATTAATGGTAAAGCAAAAAATTTGTTTGTGGGTTATAGTGCTATGAATTATATTGCACTTTCGTGTAGGGGTTTGTGAGATGAGGGATTTTTTGACCTATCTCAATGCTATGGCGAACACCCTGTGGCTACAAGACAGGGGAGCCCATCTTGCCTTGTTTTGGAAGACATTGTTTGGGTTATTCACATGTTTATGTGGATAAAGACCCTAAATTCCTAGCCGAATGATTAAGAATCCAGTTCCTCGTACAGATGGCAATTAGAAGCCCAATCCTCTTGTATATCTTAACTATTTCCCAGTAGGAGCTCTGTCCATTGGCCTTATTGGACCCATTTCAGGCTTGAATGTATTCCTCGAATTATGGACCTCCTTTATGAGTTCTGGAATCTTAATGTGAGTTTCTGGCTTGCCAGTATTTTATGCGGCCATAGGCATCTGTTATGTGCTACTTGGGATCTTGGCCTCCCAGTTTTTGGCATTTTTTTAAAACCCCTTTTCAGATTTCACTCTGATTACTACTGCAAGCATTTAGCACTGACTTCTTGCATTTGCAATTGAGGGAGGAGGATTCGCCAAAATTTGTATGCCTGTCGAAACCCTTTAGTACAGCTGTAACAAAGAAGAAAAAAAACAAGGCCTTTTATCATAGGAAATAGGTTTGGACTATGCCTTGCCTAAGTGAAGTATTGTACTATTTTCCATAGATAGCTTGATACTAAATTGATTCCCATGTGACCTTGGATTATATGTATGATATGTTGGAAAAATTGGGAAATTTGTGCTTGCATTCACTTTTCATTTAACTTGTTAGACCAAAGCACAAATTTCTAGTAACTATTAATTTCAGTTTCAATCATTGTGAAGCAAGCATTTCTTTCAGGTACTAGATAGCATCATTGAGGGCCGAATTATTCCTTCCCAGTTGTCAAGGATGTCAATTAGTGTGAACTCGCAGAAGCTGTCAACAAATGCTCTTAATGATATTTTAGTTGCACATCCATGTCCAGCATCAGTTTCTCGGTTCTCCTTGAAGTAAGTTCTTTCTCATATTCCATTAATATCCCGTTGCAGCCTTCTGCAGATTGTATTATGGTTTCATTTCATTTTAGGGAAATTTAGAATGGGGTAACTTGTTTTTGACTTGTTCAAGTATGATCTCCAGTTACTAGAAAATATAAGTAACAGAAACACTTTGGATTTGATTTTATTATTATTACGACCCATAGTCAACTTGAGTAGACAAAAAGGATCTGAATTGCCTAAATACCCTTTCGTTTTAATTTTAATTATGGATTTCATTAATAAAAGATGACATAAATAGAATCCTGTATTACTAACTTGGAGTTACGTGACCCTAAACCAATGAAATCTCTCATAAACAGTCCAATACTTTCCAGTTTTAATAACAAAATTCAAATTCATATTAAAGGGCAGTTTAGGCAATTCCTTTGGTCACCCCAAGTTTGACTCAGGATAATAATTTGTAATAAAGTCAAATGCCAAGAGTTTTTCTGTTACTCCTAATAACTGGAGGTCATTGTTGATACTGTTAAAAACCTTAGGATACTGAATTACAACTTTCCCAAACCAAATAAATAGACAGACAGAAGAACTTTGTTTACTTTTCCTGCAGAATCAAAGGGAATGATCAGTCATCTTCTCCTTTAGTGCATTGTCGGTCAAGTGGTCTCAGAGTATCGACAGCTGCTGGTTCAACGGCTGCAATGCAGTCAGCAGGTGGGTTCACAATGCCAATTCTTTCACAGGAGCTCCAGTATATGGTGAGAGAACCCATTTCAGCCGGGGCAACCTCAAGCTTAATGCATGGATTAGTAAAATCGGATCAGTCGATGGACTTAACGTGGTTTTGTAAAGAGGGTGTCATTTACATTGATGGGTCACATGTTTACCACTCGATAAAAAATGGGGACACCATTCAACTATCTTCCAAGGGTCCGATTTTGAAAGTCTTCTTGCCCCATCATTTGTTAGAACATTTTAATGAACAAGGAAGTTAAGGTGTTTCAAATTTATCATTCCGAGTTGGAATCTTCGTAGATACGATTACAGATGTCAATACAAGATGAAAATTTTGTAAACATGAAGTATAATAGAGCTATTGTTCGTCTTTTAGGAGGAATGCAGGGTTAAAGGCTGAGGGTGTCCCAGCCAGAAATTAAACTATTGCCCTTGCAAGATAATCGAAATACTAAAAAAATGTTCAAAGTTAAAGGGACACATCAAGTGTTTTGCAACTCTCCATGAGGGAGTATTGACCAACTAGTGTGGTTTTTGTGATTAGTTTCCTGTTAAAGAAGCGAAATAGGTTGCATATGTTTCTTGTAATAGAAAAATTGCAAGATATTTGCCATAGAAATAAGTGGATGGGTTTCTACAGGATAGATATTTCAAACTTACAATTACAAGAATATCTATTATGCCTTTTGCATTCTGCTAGGTCATTTGTGCTGAGGAAACAAGAAGCAAACACTTTATGCCACTGCTTCTATCATGTTTGTTTTGAAGTCCACACGTTTTATGCTATTGTTAAGGCTTTGGCCATAAATGTATTGTTCAATCACTCAATTGTTACTTGTTATTACATGATTGGCTACAAAACTACCAAAGAAAGAAAATAATAATGAAGATGATTGGCTCTTGTCGTAATTTAAGATGCATGTTACAATTCAAGCAACATATGTTTATTATTTTTTATTCCATGTTAAATGTTTTGAATTGGTTAAACTACTTGTTTTGACTAGTTTGGTATACTGTGATATAGTTTGTATTGTATTGTATAATATAAGTTTTTACACAATTTTGATATAATACAATACAATACAAACTAATGCAACTACCAAACTAGCCCAAGATATTTTCCAGACAATGCTCACATATAAAAGACAAAAATAAATGGAAGCAGACCCGAAGTGTTGGTTTAAGATTGCAGTAAAATCATAGCTTTCTTTCTCAAAAACAAATCAAAACATTGCAACCCAATCTCTGCTTTCTATCCAACTATAAGGTCATAATAAGAAGAGGTTTGGACTTTGGAAGAGAGGTGTAAAGTTACAAAAGGAGAATCTGCGACCAGAATATACCAATAACATACTTATCTCTCTGTAGCCGCTACTGCTTCTCCCCAAAGATCACTCCTATTAGCAAATTTGACGATAGAATATGTAGGATCGGCACGCTATTACCGTTTTCCTTTTTCTTTTGTTTTCTAAGTAGAAAACAGTATTGTTTAATAAACCAGGGGAAAAGAACAGATGTTTCTCAAAACCAGAATAATAGTCCCATAAAAGCCCAGCAAACAGCAAGTCCTCAACCATGATACTACAGCCTGAAACAAAGGTCAAGAAGATTTAGAAAAAGAGTAGCTGAGAGATGAAAATTTGGGAAAATTAAGATTGTTGCTTACGTGAACAAATGTTGGCGGTTACGGGAGAGTTCAGGCCTTTTCATAGGGGAGAGTATCAAGTTCCTCAAAGTCATGGAGGGGTTTCCAGAACCACCTCCAAAAACAGAGTTAAGACCACCTCTTCTGTTTCCAGCATCAACTGGCATAGCGGTTTGTTTTGCTGGTGACCCAACCGAGAGATCGAAACCGGAGTTTGAACTGTTCTGTCTTGCTGGCCATACATCCTCTCTAGGCCCTGGAGTATCCGGAGTGAAAGCCGGCCAATCTGCAAGAAATAAGTCAAGTGCTTTTGGAAATTTCTAAGCAGAATTGCAGGAAACATGTTATTTAGCCTAGTCCGACCACATTGAAAAAGCCCAAACAAAACACTTTCAAAAATTAATTAACAAATTTTGGTCTAATTTCTTATATGGTATTAGCTTGCATTCATTGTGATGTTTAACATCAAGCTTCCAGCTTTTGCATACAAATGTGATATATTAAACAATACAATACAAGTTAACACAAGATAACCAACTAGGCCTTTGTGCTTTCCTTAATATGTTTACTTCTCTAGACTTCACTCTAAGTCGATTGTTACAATGTAATTTGCAACTTTAAAGGAAAACAGATTACCTTTTCTAACAGTTTCCTATTTTACCGAACCCCCAAAAAAGAAAACCATTCTCATTCTTCTCAATTTTCTTTGCCTTGGTATTTACCCTCCCCTCCTTCCTACCAGACATAGTGATGTAATCTGCAACTTCAAAGGAAAAGGATTACCTTTTCTAACAGCTTCTCTGGTGCTCATCACGTTAGTTGGGTTCGAGAATAAATCAGGCTCATTTCTTGCATAAAAATTGCTGGCTGGTTGGATGGCAGATCTTTTCATCGACTCGTACTCAGTTCTTAACTGATCATACATTTCATCCAATTTCCTCTTCTGTCTGAGAAAGAAAGAATCAGTAAACTTAAATCTCAGGCCAATAATGGAACCGTAAGTCTAAAAAACAGAATAACAAAAAAAAAAAAAAAAACACCTAGATTTCTCTGCAAATTTTTCCTGGAGCTCCTGCTTGTCTTTGGATAAGCTTTCAATCTCTTGCTCCATCATCTGGCACCGCTTAGCCATTTTCTGGTATGCAGTATGTACCTGCTCCAGTTTTTCTGTGAACTTTTCTTGCATCACTTCACATTTCTGCCGGCATTGGGCTACTATTCTATTCATCTTGTACTGCCATTCCAATTCCTTTTGCCCAACGAAGAACATTATGCTTCTATATGCACTCTTCATTACTAGACTTGTTTAAGGAATGCAAATGACCCAGTGTCCTACAAAATTAAATTATTATTATTATTTTTTCATATCTGTGTGCAGACATCATTTTCAGACAGTTCTTTTACAAAATTGAGTCTCTCTATGCGCACTCTTCAATCTTCTATCACTAGACCTAGTTTCCTTTTTCAAAATTGAATATTTTTTTTTTTTCAATTCACAACACACACCTTGTTTAACTTGCTTAATTTCCACAAATGCATGAGAATGAGTAGATATGTACCACTTTATTATACCTATTGTTCAGTCCAATGTTCCAAGTACTGGGTAGTATAATAAGACTATTAGATTAAGAATTAAGGATACATATCTGGGGAGACACTCCAGCCATAGCCATCTGCAACATATGTTGTAAAGCAAGTTAAAACTAAAAAGACAAAAATGAAAACTAAATATTACAAAGAAAAAGCAAGTCTGGAGGATACACGTAGTGAAAAAAAAAAAAAAAAAAAACTGGAATATTAGCTTACATTTACCCATTCATCGTTTGGATTGATATCCACAGGTTTCATATGACTGCCAAGGAGAAGCCAAAACTAGGTAAGTCAGAACCGAAATCATAAAAATGCTTGTGGTCAGTAAGAAAGTAGAGTAAAAGTAAGCAAAACTTATATATTTCAGCATCCAAGTAATGTAATGAAAGATAAAATCATATTGCAGCTTGCTGTTTTGCTTCTCAAAAATATAAGTTGTGTCATAGTTTTCAAGCAAAAATATAAGGTGCAGTCAGAGTTAAATTCTAAATCTTCATCTGTACCAGGCACCCCTGCACATGCGCAGAAATCTATAACTTGAAAATTTCAGACTTGAAAACACATGAAAAAAAAATAAATAAATAAAAACTCCAAGGATCATCATTATGTCTTCGTACCTTTTAGATAGGACTTGATCACAAACAGGACATGCTCCGTCATTACTAAGAATTTTTCCAGCATCTTCTGAGCCTTTTACAACATTAAGGAAATTTTCCTAATATACACAGTTTTCACTGAGAAAAATAGTTAACTTTTAAAACTGCAAAGGCAGAGTTTCTCAGCGCATTTGGATACACAAAAGATGACCACAGGTGGTGGAAATGGCTCGCCCTTCCAATTCTCGCCAACACGCATTGCATCTCATTTCAACCTTTAAAGATAATCAATAAGGCCATGGCATATCTGAAACTTGTGAGACCTGAAAATTGAAAGTACTTGCCAGAGCAAGATAACTTCACTGATTAATATTTAACTTGAACTGAAGTTTCACAAAAAAGATAACCAAGGTTTTCAGGAGAATGAATTATAATAGCAAGTAAATCAATTATCAAATTATAACGGCAGAACTTAAGTGGTTCAATTGGGAAGGGATTCAGAAATCTGAATGGTAAAACATTAAAATATCTCCTAAAATTTCCATTAAGTCATACATGAACCACGCTCTAGGATAGGTACTTTCACACCTTTGGTGAAGAATGAAGCCCTACTCGGTACTAAACAACTAATTCAGAAAGAAAGTTAACTGAAAATTTCGAGCCTGAAAGTTGGTTAACCTTGTTGCCTGACAGGATCATCTTGTCACTTATTACCATAATATCATCATATGTGCACTTCAATAACTCTTCCTTGGAATTGTTAAAATTAAACTAGAACAGGGTGTTCCAGACCACTTCAAACATCATAGAGAGATCAAAGATATTTTTTCCATCAAGCAGCAAATGAAAAACTATTAACAGATTACCTAAACATGACAGAAGTATGAATCTGTTGCTACAGAAAGTCCATTATCAATTCTAGCAAAATAAGTAACTAGAAATTCTAAGAAGTTTTGAGAGAAATAACACTAAACTGAGCAAAATATCTATAGTAAACTCAATTCAATGGACTTTATCATCTTCTGATGTCAGAAACAATAGACAATCAAACAGAGAGATAAAAATTTAAATTTATCACTAAAGAGGAATTTTAAATTTCTTCCTTCTAATTTCAAACATTTTCTCAGTAAGCAAACATATATAAATTTTCCAGTGCATGCCATAGAATACCTGAAAAATCAAGCGATTTCTTCTCACCTGAACTCCCGAATTAATCTCTGAAAAAAAAAAAAAAAAAAAACACACCAACGAAACCATCAGATGAAGTAATTTCAAAAGGAAGACAAGAAAAATCGCAAATTTCAAGGGAAATAAAGGAAAACTTAAAACTCTTTGAAAAAACAAAAATCATGTAGCGATTTTCACGTACCTCCAGTTTTCCAACTCTATCAATTTCCAAATTGAACAACACTCGGTTTACAATGCCCTTGCGGAACTGGTAATTCTCAGGTTAAGTCCAGAGAACGTACACGAAATTCTCCATCGAAGAATTCAAAATAACAAATAAGAAAACGAAAACGAAACAAAACAATGAGGAAACGAAAAATTACGCAGAATTAAGCAATTGAAGCCAAGTGACGATGAAAAAGCTTACAGAGAGTTCACAGAGAAACTCGAATCGTTTCTGGCTTTACCAATTGGATAAATGTGAGATCTGCGGCGTTCGAACAGAAGGCAGAAACGAAGAGTTTTGGTGGGCGCGATGATGAAAAATTCTAGGGCTCGTGTTTGAAAATATGGAGGGAAAACTTTCTTGGAACCGAAGAAGAGGAACAGGGCTTCGATTTCAATCAGAGATGGCGGTAAAATGTTTGGGTTTTAGGATCATTAGATGGGCCTATATTGGCGGAATTGCATCATTGACTCGCCCAACAAATGTAATTGCAAGACTAAAGGGTTAACTACAGGAATGCCCCTAAAATGAGGCATCAAAACATTTATACCCTTGTTTTACATCTATTACAAATGTGCTACTTTTTTTATCTATTTTATCTCTTTATATAAAATGACAAATTACAAAAAAAATTTAGAAATCAAAATAGATAACCCTGACTATGGAAGAATAAATATGTATTTTATATAAAAAAAAAAAAAATAACAAATATAATGACTTTTTCATATTTTTATTTTTTTGAATGAGCTTTCATTATGAAAACCTATTTATAGTAAAAATAATAATAATAATAATAATAATAATAATAAAAACCGGAATAAACATGTTTCTATTTATAGAAACAAGGGATAATTACATTTTGGTACCCTCTAGTTACACGCAATTGCAAAAAGTACCTCAAATTTTGAAAAAAGACAAATTGGGGCCTCTAGTTTGGGGTAAATTATCTCTAGGTACCCTAAACCTAAATTCTGATATGTAAAAAGACAAAATTACCCCTCTA
>WUAT03097147.1:0-12930 GCA_010015005.3 Ulmus americana | reverse complement strand
GGGATTCCCCGTCCCCGAATAAAATAATAGGGGATGGAGGCGGGGATGGGGATCCTAAAAGTTAGCGGGGGTGGGAATGATATTGGAATTCTCGATCATACCCGGTCCTATTTACATCCCTACCCATGATTGTGAGAATAGGCCATAAAACGACACGTCGTTGGTCATTTAGAAGGCGTTGAAAAGACAAAGGGATCGGCTTCATCAAACGAAGAGAACCCTTTTTCTGCAGGTATGGTCGTTACACAATTTTTGGATTTTTGTTTGGGTTACTTTCATTCTTTTGGATATAAGTTTGGGTTTCCGTTTTGGTCTTTTTTGTTCTGTGATTGATTCAAAAAAGTGAATTTGAATGATTCATTTATTTTGGTCTGTGGGTTGAATTTATGATCTTAAAAAGATAATCCAAATTGCTTGTTCAAAGAATCAAAGTCCTATGTTCAATTTCTTAGTGCATGAATTGTCTTGTTTGATTTTGTTTGTTGGGAATGGTAGTAATGTGGTTTTTTTTTTTGTTGCAGTTCAAAATCTAAAGACTACTGAGACATTATGGTCAATGCAACCAAAGGATTGTTCATTTCCTGGTAAACTACTTGTTCTCACTTTAACCATTTCTCTTCTTCTCTAGACTTGCTTTAAAACACTATGCTTTTCCCTTTCCAATAAACAAACTATATAATTGGGGGACATGAAGCATGCACGAAAGGTGTTTGATGGAATGCTTCACAAGAATGTGGTATCTTGGAATTCTATCTTATCTGGGTATTTAAAATATTGGAATTTGGAAGAGGCTCAAAGAGTTGTTTGACGAGATTCCAAGGATGGATGTCATTTCATGTAATTCTATGGCAGCTGGGTATGAGAAACTTAGTCTCTTGGAATGCAGTGATCAGTGGATATGTAAAGGCCAGGTTGACTCTGCTCATGTACTCTCTGATCAGATGAATGACAAAAATCTCTTCTCTTATAATGCCATGCACAAAATAGCCAACCGAAGGAGGCACTTGAGCTGTTTAATCAGATGCTTAATCCTGATATTAATGTTCAAACAGATGAGATGTCTTTGGCAAGTGTTTTATCAGCTTGTTCTCAACTTGAGGATCTAGAATTTGGCTTCTTCATTGAGTCCTATACGACAAAGCATGGAATTCAGTTGGACAATCATTTAGTTACTGCTTTAATCGACTTGCATGCAATAAACATTGATAAGGCTTGAGAATTGTTTCACGGCTTGAGATATAGGGATTTGGTTGCTTATTCTGCAATGATCTTAGGATGTGGCATAAATGGTCGGACAGCTGATGCATTTAAATTGTTTGAGGAGATGGTAAATGCAGATATTTTCCAGCCTGCTAAATGCCCACATCCTAGCTTGTTTAGTTGAAGAAGGCTACCGATGTTTTAAGTCCATGAAGGACCATGGACTACTGCCTTCAGTTGATCATTATGGAATCATGGTTGATCTTTTAGGCAGAGCAGGAAAATTGGATGAAGCAAACGAGTTAATAAAGAGCATGCCAATGCAGCCGCATGCCGGGGTTTGGGGTGCTTTGCTGTTTGCTTGTAGCATACAAAATAACATAGACCTTGGGGAGATTGCTGCTCGGAGTTGCTTTAAGTTGGAATCCGATGCAGCTGGTTACTATTCTCTTCTTGCTCATATATATGCTTTGGTTGAGAGGTGGACAATGCCAGGAGACTGAGAAAGGTCATGGAGAAGAAGGGGTTCACCAAGATACCTGGGGGTAGCTGGATGGAATCTTTTTGAGTTTCATGGTATTGGACGACCAGGCAATGCAGTGCTTAGAGACAATAAAAATCTGTTTTTTGAATGGCAAATTTCTATTTCTGGTTCCAACTCTGCCCAGCATTTGTAACGGTCTTGGATTTTGATTGTTGACATACTTCATATCCATCTTGTTCATTTCTATTTGCCAGTTTAGATTGTGTACACATAGCTGCAGTTTATGCATTCATAAACATTTGTAGAGCAGTCCACTTGTAGCTATTAATCTAAGTAGTTTGCTTTTGGTTCTGAAAAAAACTTCTCATAAGATTTCATCATCTTTTTGTTAAATTGTTGGGCTTGTGATCTGTATAATACTAGTTTTTTAGCTCCACAAATTTCTTTCTTTGTTTCTGAAAGATACTGGCTGTGTTTCTGTTTTGCAGCGACATACCTATGGCGCAGTTCATAATCAATTTGAACGCTTCACTGCCGGTGTCACAGAGATTCATAATACACATTTTGGATAACACTCACTTGTTTGTGCAACCACATGCAGCTGAAATGGTACGAAGTGCCATTTCGGAGTTTAGAGACCAGAATTCCTATGAGAAGCCTGCTTGAATTTTGTCTTTATTTTCTTCTTTTTGTTTTCTGATAATATGGATGTCTCTTATATCAAATACAGCTCCTTTATCTGCTCCAAATTACCTGTTAGATCAAGTGAAATGCACTTGTTTAGTTGTTTTGCTAGCGGAATGTTATGTAAGAGAAAAGAGGAACAAACCCATACTACATTTTTTTTTTTTAGCTTATTTTGCTGAAAAGCTATTAAACAAGGAAAATTTGTGTAGAATATGGAAATGCCTGAAGATGTATGGTTAAGGCATTGTTTGGGAACTAGAAATTACTAAGAGGGATTGAAGGGAAAAATAGCTCAGAAAGAGTTTTTTTTCCTCCCAAATATAGAGTAAGGGACAGTTTATAATTTTGCAAATCTTCACTCCTTAGGTATTCAATTTTTTCTTAAAAAAAGAAAAGAAAAGAAAGGATTTTCAATATATATATATTTTTTAAATAAATAAAAAAAATTAGAGGGAGCTATAATACATTTTTTTTTTCTTTCTGAAAAACTAAATAAGGGTAACTTTTTTTGTTTTCCCCTATTTGTGTGGATAAATTCATATGTTAAAAGTTTTGTTTTTTTTTTATTTTTATAAAAAAACCAACCAAACACAGCCTAACCAGTATAGCTAGGATCGTACGGTTTTTGTTGGGCTATCTGACTTTGTTCGATTATTTGTGGGCTTGAGCTTGAGCTCGTTTAGAGTTGGGGAATCTTACCCAGAAAGAATAGAATTGGGGAAGAACAAGTGCTCTGAAAATGGCGGTCTCCTTTCAAACAGCGGCTTCTACTCCGAGCATTAATCCTCAAGCTAAACTCTCTCAACCACTTCCCAGGTTCTCTTCCTTAATGGGTTATCTCTATTTCAATTTTTCTTCAAAGCCCACATATTAAAGTTAACAAATTTTCTTATTCTATTTGTTTTTTCGCAGCTGTTCGACGAAGCTCTATTCTGGGTTAAAGCTTCAATCTGCAAGTACGCTTTCTATGTCCTAAATTTCATGTTATTTTTCCTTCCATTATTATTATTATTATTATTTTTTTTTAATTTCTATTTTGTTAAGGCACTTTTGGAGCCGGGGCACCAAACTTGACGGCTGAGTTCTATGGAAAAGTTCATAAGAGCCTTCAACCAAGGTGGGTTTTGCTTAATCATTTTGCAATTTGATGGGTTGGTGCCAAAATTTAGCATAAATTTGACATTTGTGTGGTGCAGAAAGCATTAGAATATGTAGTTGTTTTGTATAGTGAAGCTTTGGAAGTATGCTTAAGCAGTTATATGATTATGCTTTGTTGTGAGGTTTAATGCAAATGTGTAAATGGGTATTCATTTTCATTCTCCGTTTTCTGATTATCTGTTTGAAAGTGTAACAAAGGTATCATTTGATTCGTCAAAATCCTCAATCTCATCGATTTTATATTATCATACCAAATCCCATCAATTGAATTGCTTTGATGTTGTTGTCAAGCAAAGAGGTCGTTGTAATCTGTGTCCATTCATATGTTTATTCGTTTCCTCGAAAACGTTTTGCTCCCACTTTTTGTATGCCAGCGCTATTGTTAAAATTCTTTTTTATTTCTTCATCAGTGTGTTGCCTCCTTAATGCATGATACATATTTACGCTTGCAGGATCCGTAACCATAAAGCGACACGAGCACAAGTTGGAATGATGCCTATTGGGACACCAAGAGTGCCATATAGAACTCCTGGCGAGGGAACTTGGCAATGGGTTGACTTGTGGAATGCCCTGGTAAGTTGTTACTTCTAGGCTCTAGCTCTTACAATTGAACAGACATTGGATTGTTGGCCTGTGAGACTGTTGTTATAGTTTATTGTTGCAATTGGCAAATAAGTCATACACCAACAGGTTCTGTCCTCCCTTGTATTTAGCATTTGAGAGTCTCCCTGGGCCCAAAATTAATTATACAATTCTTCTCTTCAGAACCTTATGTTCTTTTCCTTTTTTCAATAACATCAATTGATCATAGAGATTACTTTCCCACCTCTTTCCCTTATATAGCTTGACATAATTTCTGTCCTTTTTTCTTTTGTTCTCTCTCTGAGTATGTCTGACTGGATTTTAAGTTTATAATCTTACTCGAACTCTTTAATTATATTTCCCTAAATTATGGAAATGCAGTACAGAGAACGTATCATCTTCGTTGGGCAGAATATAGATGAAGAATTTAGCAACCAAATTTTAGCAACTATGCTGTACCTTGATAGTGTCGAATCCAAGAGGCTTTATATGTACATCAATGGTCCTGGTGGAGATGTGAGTTGTAGATAAGATCTGTTTCAATGGAATCCATCTACTTTTTTTTCTTTCTCCTTTCTTTAAACGCTTGTACTATTTGCAGCTTACTCCGAGCATGTCTATCTATGACACCATGCAAAGTTTGAAGAGTCCTGTTGCCACTCATTGTGTTGGTTTTGCCTACAATCTAGCAGCTTTTCTTCTTGCAGCTGGAGAAAAGGTAATGTACCTTCCTTTTAGATCTACATCTATCAGTTCCTAATTACTACTGCCTCGTGTGAAGTTGGTGAGGCTTATATAGTTGAATTAGCAAGTGCCCCCTTTTCTTTTATGAATCGTTGGAATATTCTCTGTCCTTGTTTTTCTCTTTGATAGGGTAATCGATTTGCAATGCCTCTATCAAGGATTGCTTTACAATCTCCGGCTGGATCTGCTCGTGGTCAGGTATTACACTATGCATTCATTCTGTCAAAAGTTACCATTGATGCATTTCCTATTTGCTGGCTATGGTCCTCACATTTTGTTTTAACATCTAAAATTTTATGACAGGCTGATGATATTCAGAATGAAGCAAATGAACTTCTACGAATCCGAGACTACCTTTATACTGAGTTAGCTCAGAAAACTGGCCAGCCAGTTGAAAAGGTTAGTAATACTAACTCTTACTGTTAGTTTGGCTTTGGTCGGCTTGTTTGATGAAACTATAATTTATTTTTATTTGTTTCTGCCATAAAAGTATTTCTGTTCGTTCACAAATTTGAAATATTATTTAAATATTAATGTGATTCTGTATTAAATTGGCTGTTTCTCTCATTTATGTTCCAAAATTTATCTACTTATTAATTTTATGAGATATTAGCGAGTTCTCTAAATACAGTATAATTAGCTCGATAATCTTATGATTTATATGTGCAGATAAACAAAGACTTAAGCCGAATGAAGCGTTTTAATGCTCAGGAGGCTCTTGAGTATGGGCTAATTGATCGGGTTGTTAGACCTCCTCGTATCAAGGCTGATGCACCTCGCAAGGATGGAGTAACCGGGCTCGGTTAGTGCAGTTGTTGTAGGATTCAGAGTGTTTTGAGATCTCATTAGTGTTTCTTGTTATCAGCAACATCATTGCATATAAAGATTGTTCCTCTGAACATTTGAACAACCCTGTTTTGGAGTAAAATAGTTAAAGAGAACAAAGGAAAAGAAAATGCATGAATGGCACAAGTTGTCATGGGATATTCATAAAAAAAATGAAGATAGCATCCCTGGATTCGTGGTATAATTTTTTTTATTATCAAATTCTAGTTTTAAATTTATTGTTGAACCTAATTACTATTAATCATAGTAGATTTGAAATGCAAATAGCAGATGAGCTATCTGTCATTGACTTGGTTTCTCCATTAGAAAAGTGGGCAAGAAATGCTCGAACTATTGGGTCAAACTCAAACATAATCTTCTGACTTTAGAGGAGGCTAAGATCCAAAGCTGAATTGTTTTCATTTTACACTCTTTTTCCACTATCTCCATCCTGGCAGTCAACACTTGATGTTGAAAGCTGCCGACTTTGTTTTGAGCTGTGGTTTTCATGCTCCTTCATTTATTTATTTTACCTACTCATAGTGTTTGGAAACTTAGAAAATGCATTCCAGAAACTGTTTTTGAAAACAAAGTTGAATTTTGTGCATTCTTAGCGGTTAGGGGTAGCTGGGAAAAATGATACTAAACAAGTTTAAAATAGCAATTGCATAAAGTCCAGAGACAAGAAAGGCAGATTGAATTGTCAAGATTACATAAAACTATTCTACTTTCTACATAACACAACAACAAGAGCCGAAAGCCTATCTAAACACCTAAATGGAAAACAATTCCTCTCAACCAAAACAACAATGTGCCACTAAAACATCAGTAAGTTTACAGACAAACAAATGAGGCGAGTGAGGTCCGACGTTCGAAAGTTTGATTGCCAATGTGGTCAGTAACAGACCCCAGTTTCCACTGTTACCCTGCAGGCAAAGATACATTAATGTCGGTCGCCTTGCTCTTTGAATCTTGTGGCACCGGCGACCAATTATCTCCCCGAAAGGTAGCTGAAGAAGTGAAGTTTGAGTTTGGCTCCGCACTTGAAATGGGAATAGCTGCAGTTGGCGTAGCGCTTGTGACGTAGTCATGTTTTTGTTTCTTCGGCTTTTGCTCGTGCTGGTTCCCCGCCAGAAAACTTCCAACTACAACCTATTTTTTATTGAGGAAACAGATGTATCAGAATAAGGGAAACAAAAAAGCAAAAGCAGAGAAAAACAAAAAAACGCTGCAAACAGAAAATGGCGAACCTGCACAGGGCTTGCAGCTACCAAGAGCCCAGCAACTCCACCACCTACAACACGACCATCTGGACTTGCTAAGGAAACGCTCATCCCACCAGATCGGCTTCTTGCTCCTCCAGTTTCACTAGGCATGAATGAACCGGATAAGGAAAGTATTTCAAAACGACCCTGCAAGAACAAGACTTGGAACAATTAAAAGACTAAAAACTAAGATAATTTAGAGCTGTGGTTAATTCTTCCAAAAAAAGGCTTCAAAATTACGATTTGTGGACTAAAACAAAAAGTATCAAATCCGTCAAGCACACCTCATACGTCAATGTACCGCCAGAAGAATCAGGCTGACGAAGCGTGACGCTTGATATAACACCATTAGCAGAGAGTATGCAGATAGCTCTAGGCCCTTGTTGCGAAAAGGATATTATCTTCATTGTGACATCCTAAGACAACCGTAAGACAAAATCATTGTTGCAGTACACAAGATTTTTGAAACTCTAAAGGACCAAATCTTAAAAAGTGAGAGAGAGCTACCTCGCCGGCATTGACAGTGATGATATGGGGTGTGAAATTAGCACCAACAGAGCAAGCAACCCACTCACCTACAAAGAAATGGTCAAAAGATAAGCAACCACAATAAGAGCTTTCCTGGTAGCACTTCTAATCAATGTTTCATAAAAGGAAAAGCTTCATCAACAGCAATCATTACTAATCAACTTTCTAAACAAGTTTTATTTTTGCACGTTCAAATACATTAACCTTCTCCCTAGAGAAAAATCACTGATAATTGGTTTTTCCAGTTAATACAGAACACAGATTCCTAGTAACAAGTGGCGCCAGTGACCACAAAACTAAGCAGCTTGATCAAATTTATCAACTGCAAAGAAAAAATCCACATGAAAAATAAAAAAAATCCAATCAAAATAATTAACTGAAACTCCGCGTGTCAACATCAAAGCCAGAAACAGCAAACTTATCCCTGTAATCAACTTTGCAAATCGCTTTACATCCAAACAAATAGCAAAATATTACTTAAAATTGCACATATTAAGTTCTCTACTTATAAAGGATACTAGAGTTTAAGTAGCGAATTACATCCTATAAATAAGGATGCCCACCCTAACTCTCATGAACCTCCATCCATCTTAATACTAAATTACCAGGCAAATACCACATGAGGAGCATGAACTTAAAGTACACAAGTTTATTCTAAGTTGGTAAAAAGAATAGTTTTGCATGATAAGACTCAAACTACACAAGTAAAACGTTTTCAACTTTTCTCTTTTCAGGAAACTTCTAGTTCATTGGCCAGAAGACAGTCAGATAATCAAACAAAAGGTCTCAACTGTTAAGTGTATTCGCCATCACTTGCAGTCTTTTCCTGCAAGTATTCAAATTGGCACCTTGCACATATTTTCTTCCCAAAAAAAAGTCAGAAATGCCAAAGGACAGCCATAACAAGAAGATTCCATCATTCCAATAGCAACCCACAAAACTCACTCACTCATCTTTTCAAAACTACCACACAATCCAAGATCTCAATAAGGGTATCCAATCACAGGACCCACAACTACCCAACAAGAATCCCATAGGCCTCATAGCAAACACCCTCTTAAATTCAATCTTCACCCTATCCCCACATGGCAAACACAAACAAATCAATATAAACATCAAAAACTTCAACTTTAGCAACAACAATCAGGCATAAAAGACCAAAACTTCAAAAGGGTACTTTAAGAAATAAACCAGTTTCCCATTACCTAAACTCTCCACCTCATATTTGGTCTTGCTCACTGAGCTAGCAGGCCGTACTTTGCCCCTCTTCTCCGCCGAGAAATCAATTATAGGAGGTGGAGCCGAAGAAATGGGCTTTGGTGACAGAGCCACAGCAACACTCCCATCAGGTCCATACTTCCTTGGCCTCCCCCTCTTCTTCTTACCGGGCAGAGTAGTTGTAGCAGCACCAGAGACAGAGGCTGCCGGCCCCGGCACCGGCTGTGGCGGAGCAACTTGAGATGGAGTCGTTGATCCACCGGCTTGGGTCGGGTTTTCGGACCTCGGAGCAATATGATAGTCCGAGGGAGCATCTGATCCCACCACTGTAACCCCACTACTCACACCTTCTCTTCCCTCCATACTTAAAACCCAAAAATATTTTGAGCTTTCCAATCAAAAACCCATTAATTTCCTAATCTCTAATCTATATCACTCGAAGAAAGTTTTGATTTTTCTGAAAAATAAATAATAAATAAATAATGGGTAAAGCTTATAAATTACAATCCTCAAACACAACCCCAAAAAAGAAAGAAACAAAGAAGTAAAGAGCTTGGATTTAAGAGCTTGTATAGTTAGTTAAGAGTTGAAGAACAGAAAAACTACAAGGGAGCTTTGCAAAAGAGGGGGGAAAAATACATTGATATCAAAAACAGATTATCTGAAACAGGGTTAGCTAAAGGTGGGATTTTTATTTTTTCCTTTGAAGAGGAAAAAAAAAATTCAATTTTTCCAGATAAAGATTGAATTTTTTTTCCTGGGCTATTTCTGATTTTGTGATTTGAATGGGAAAATACTCAGATAATAATAAGAAACTCTGTTTTTGTTGTTCAGCTAATTGGGAGCCTAACTTTCTTAAGACTGTCCAATTTAGATTAAACAATTAAAATATAAATAATAATAATAATAATGAAAAAAAAAGGAGGAGAAATTTTGAATGATGGGCATTAATGAATATTGTTGTAGTGTTTTAATATTTTATGTTAAAAAATATAAATATTTAGTTTTTGGTTGGAATCTGGTGACTTGGGGATAAATAATAATATATAAAGTAAAATTGAAAGTGGGTGGGAGTTTCTTATTCTTGTCCAATTTTAAATACTTTTTCGCTTGAAAAATGGGCAAAAGTGAAATAATGGTAATTATTGTTGTTATTATTTTTTTATATTTTTTAGGTGAATGGAAAAGTAAATTAGGTTGCCCAGGCATGAAGAAATTGTCTACAAAAGGGAAAAAAGATAAGGTAGCCTAAGGCAAGCATCACCTTTTTGGATTACGGCCAACATATAAAATCCGAGACAAGCAAAGATAATTATAAATACATGGTAATAAAAATGGACAAAATTAAATTAAAATCTCATCCATATTTTAGCTTCTTTATGAAGTTTAAGCCCTTTTTATGTATTAAATGAAGGAAACTAAGAGAAAGTTTAACTACTAGATATGGAGGGAAAGAAATAGTGAAAATATGAGAATAAATAAAAACCATTATATGTTGCTTATATGGATAATCATGCTAATCCTTAAATGTTACTCCTCCCTAAAATAATAAAAGTATCGGTTGCCACTCATTTTCTTAAAGTGTGTATTTTTATTTTATTATTATTTTTTTGTGGAGAGATAGAAACTCCTATCTATTAACTTTAAAAATAATACCAATTTGTCAATATTATATGCATATAAACTCTATCAAAATTATTTATATTGAACAAGTATCGAGTTTAATGAAAGATTTGAATAGTAACCCACAAGACTAGTAAGTTTGAAGAATATTACTTTTCTCCACAAAGAGGTTAAGATTGAAAACCATACAAATTTACCCATGAGAAATAAGATTTTTTAAAATAATATCAATTGTTCCCCCCATAAGAGAGGGAGAAGTAGGGTTTAAACCCTGTTCACTAATTGGGAAAGCAAGTTTATTCTATTTGATTGAGTGGGGGAGGTTAAAGTAGAAAGTGATAACTTGAAGTAGAAGCATGCTAAATAAATTGGGTTAATTTATACATACATCCCCACAAATAAGTTTCTAAAGGGCCAAAATGGATTAGGCAATTATTCTGAATAATGCTTTGCATGTGATGGTGTGGTTTCACATGTTGGAACCTTATTAACATATTATCATTTTTTATATATTTTTTTTCCTTCAGATAAAGTGTTTATTTTTTAAAAAATAAACAAATTTTTTTTAGTGGAATCAAGTCTCTTTCTAAGCATTAGAAGGTTAACTAGTTTTTTTTTATATATTATTTTATTAACCTTTGCTTCTGACAGACTGACACCTCTCTCACAAACATTTTGGACAATTTCATCTTGTTCTATCTATGTTTGAACAAAGGTTGCTTTTTATTGGTCCATTCAAATCCTCTTGTTACCTCTCTGCAAATTTACATCTGTAATTCTTGTGTTATTTTGAATATTTTTAATAAAAAATTGTTTTTTTGAATCTATATACCTTTGAATAAAATTTGTTTGAAATTGTTACAAATTTTAAAATGGAAGTGATCACACTTGAGGTAGATTATAAATTTAACTTTGGTAAGGGACCACAAAACACAAGCATTGACCCAACAATTGCAATTAAATACAAATACAAAATTCACAAAGACTAAAGGCATCTTGCATATATAAGGATTTTAAAAAGTCACCAAAAAACAAGAAATATTATAAATAAATTAGGGGAGATAAGAACAACTTAAATATTCAATATTTTGTGACATTTATATATATTTATATTATTGTGTATATATATATATATTGTGGCTACCTCGATTTACATAAGCTTCCACATCTTTCTTTTTTTTTTTTTTTTTAAATAAAAAAATTAGTAATGTGATATTGGCCTGCAAATAGGGGTTCTTCCACATTTTTAAATTGGTAATGACCTAATAAAAGTTGTTACTATGTAATTCAAGGAAAGCGAAAGATTAAAAATAGACTAATTAAACCAATAAAAGCTAATACATAAATAAACAATAGAGGGAAAAAAAATTAACCCACTTCAAAGATAAGAAATTAACACTTAAAATTTAGATGTAAGTGGTGCACTAATTGCACGTCCAAATCAAAAGAGACAGGGACTCTAAATTTCATGAAAAATGGGCTTAATTAATTAAATGTAATTTTATATGAACTTTGTTGAAGTGGCTCATGAGTTATCAAGAGGAAGCTATATAAGATCATGAAGCCATTGGCCAATAATTGATAATGTAGTACGAAGGGTGAAAATAGGTGAAATAACACTTGCCAACCATGGCTTTGTCTATGTCACTTTGGGAATTATCAGTCAAGATGAGTTGGAAAAATCAGTCAAATGGGTTTTTGAGATTGGAGATTGGTGATCTTTTTGACAGTCAAAATCAGATTCTAATTTTCCAGCTTCACAAAATAGTTTAAAGGGGAACTTTGGTTGAATATACTCATGGAAGGGGTGTTATGGTTTACCCTTCTTTTTTTTTAAATTGTAAAAATGTATCCTTTTATTTTTATAAATATATCATTTTATTTGTTACTATGAGGGTAGTGCGTGAAGCTGTTACCGTCAAGGGAGTTGAAGTGATAAGATGCTCAACTTTAATGTTTTCCGTCCTAAGCAATCATATCTTGTATATAATCTCGAACACAAAAGAAATTGAATGAACAATAAAAAGATACGTATCACTCTGATCCCTATTGATGAGTCTTTGATCACCAAGTTAGTGTATTCCTCCTTATTTCTCTTTCCTTATAGCAACTTTTGAAAGGGCAAGTAATACATGTATATATCGTATATGTAGAGCTCAGGAGACCTAGTCAAAACCTAATTCTATTGGGCTCTCGTATCACAGGTTGCCGTAGAATCTAAAGCCTACTCACATGCCCAACTAAACCTAACCTAAATAGATGCTAAGCCCAAATCTATATAATCACTAATTAAATAAGTTAAATTAAACAAAAAACTATCCATCAACCCTTTTTGGTAAATCAATAAAACATTAATGTAAGTCTATAATAAAATGACAACTCGGTACCCTGTACATTGCATTAATGACAGATGATACCTTCGTTTAAAAGCAAAGACAATGTGATATCCTCAACTTTAATTTTGAGATAGTGGAATACTTTAGGACATGTGAAATGGTGAAATTACCATTATATTAGTTTAATAAATAAAATAAAGGTTTATTGGCTCCAATGCCCCCTCAACTTTCACCGATTTTGCACCTTGCCCCGTCAACTCCTAAAATGGTCAGTAAACCC
>WUAT03097037.1:0-12930 GCA_010015005.3 Ulmus americana | reverse complement strand
ACGTTTAGTATCCTCAATTGAGTTTTTGGGAATTTTGGTATCATAAGTGAAACTTCCTTTGACTTTTTATTATTATTAATGTCTCAAATGCCATCATTATAATTTGAAAAATATTTAATTTTTACTAGATTTTTTTTAACGATTCCTAATAAAATGTTAAATTTATAACCAAACACCCGCTAAATATTTATACAAGGATAATTATAAAATTAATGTTTTCCAAGATAGGAGAAGGACAATTCGGCCATTTCTAAAAAATCATATTGACTCAATGTATCAAAATATTAGAAATCCAACTTCAAGATACTAAACATGATGTTAATAAAACGATAACATTTGTTTTGGTATAAACATAAACTACAAAGTCCCACGATGAAAAAATTCCTAGGGTATAGGGAAATTTTTGCATACAAATTGGTTTTAATATTGTTCAACAATTAATAATGATTTCCGTGTTGGAACAATTCAGATCTCTCATTCGAGATTAAAAATAATAATAAATTATAAAAACTTACAAATCAACTTAAAAAAAACCATTAACATAACAGGTAGAGTTGGACCAAATCTAAAGTATAATCATCAAGAAAGAGACCAAAACAATTTTTTTGATCGCACGCACGCTTTCCCAAATTGGTCTATGACGTCATTCATCTATCATCTTAAATTTTTTTTTTTAAATATATGTCCTTAATTACATATTATATTTATTTGTTTGTTTATCTTCGGGTTTTTAAGCAATTGTACCCTTTTACTTTTACTCGTAGGAAAATCTCAGTGGAGGGGAATGAAGTAAAAGGGCATTTTCGTCATTTTTTTCTTCTTTAGCAGTGCTCTTTCAGTAAAGCAAACGGTAAATAGAATAAAATAATAAGGAGAAGAATCTTTTAGGAACTTCTTTTACAATTACAATTTTAACCCAACCAATAATCAATAAATATAATAAACTAATAAGAAATGAAGCTCTAGGCCTCTAACACTGAATCATATAGAAATTTTCACCAAAAAAAAAAAAAAAAATCAGAAAATGGGGTCAAAATTGCAACTAATAAGTGTAATTATGGGATTATACAAACGTGTACACCAAATGAGAACAGTATTCACTTTTTTGTTTATTTTATTATTTCTTTATTAATAATTGGCTACTAAAAAATTTCACCAATTGATGTTATTATTAGGGTTTACCCCCAAAAAAAAAAAAAAAAACCATTTATTATTAGGACCTTTTCGAGATTCCTCCTCAACAAGTTCTATCATCATTCAACCCTAATTATCTTTTTATAGCCTTAAACTTTTCAATGGTAGCTTAAACCCTTACGTGCAAGCTTAGGTTGAAAAACTTTCTCCTAAAACAAACAATATTTAAAATTTCCTCACAACGAGGCTATCAAAAGTCCAAAACATCCTTTTTGGTTTGAGCTATCTAGGATGATCTCTAATTTAAGCAATAATAATAAGGGTCTATTGTAGTTATGATCCTCAATCTTTACCATGTTAAGAGATATGGCCCTTAACTTCAATTTTGTTACAAAAATACTCAAAACATCATAATTTATGTGCGAATTTGTTATTTTCGTCCAATTCCGTTAGACAACTCCGTTACACGGTCAAATAGTGAGGATGTTTTAGTGACTTTCTAAAATAAAATCATAAAAAGATATTAAAATAATTTAATAAAATATTATAAATAAAAAACAAAATAAAAACTTAAGAAAATACTCATAAATCTCTTATTGGTCCGCTCTCACTCTTTCGTTAATACTCTTTTTCTATCCTTCTACAAATCATATCCAAGTACAAATCATATCCAAGTAGAGATTGTTTTAGAGCTCTTAGGTGTAGAGCATTTTTTTTAGCAATTAAAATTCAGAAATCTTTTTTTTTTTTTTTTTGGCAATTGTTGAAAAGTTCATCCAACAAATTCTATGTAAGTATTAAAAGGCATGCCCTTAAATCACGAAATTGATCACAAAACAATAAAAACCTTTCACAAATTAGAGCTTACCTTGAAGAATTGTACAAAACTTAGCTGCAAAACTTAGAAATGGCACAAATTTTGGCAACCCATGGCACCGGAGTGCACTGACCAAGTCTTGGCCAGAAACAGTGCCCCCAAACCACCTATTAAAACCTAATCAACCTAGAGAGTTATTCATTTTTGTTGCGTGTACATTTCATTCATCTTTTGTATATATTTTCTTCCATTTTATTAACAACTTTTTTTTTTCTTTATATATTTTAGATTATTTTATTCATAAATTTTTTTAACAAAAATTGCTTATTACTAATTAAACTTCTTTAAGTTAAAACAAAAATTAAATTAAAATTCAACCTTTCCCCAAAATATAACTTTAATTAAATTAGTATTAGCTTTTTTTCCTCATATGGAAAAATCCTAGAGAAAAGCTACTCATTCTCTTTAGGTTTTTTAGGACATTTTAGGGTTTGAAATGGGAGCTTGAGGTTATCGCCAGCCAAGACGATGCGACTTACGCACTCAGATATTGTGGCGGTCGTCTTGGACCGATGGCTCACAAAGATGAGTTTGTTGTGGAGATGGGGTTTTGGAGGAGGCGAGGCTTTAAGGGGTTCGGTCACTTGCCAGTAAAAACGCCAGCTTTTATGCCAAATGCGGCGCAGACTTTCTCATGCCAAATCCGACATATCTGGTGGTTAAATTTGGTTTGCAATCAGAACTTCGAGCAGCAAGGGTAGGCACATCTGGCAATGAATGACAACGAGATACGGGGTTCAAACTGTCTTTGGGAGGCGCACTGTGAGACGGTGCAAGTGTGGTTGTCAGAGAAAGCAAGGGAAGAATGATGTTCTACATTTTTTTTTTTGGATCTAGTTTTTGATTTGCTTACTTTATTTTGTTTATGTTTACGTTTATGTTTGTGGGTTTTCTGGTTTGTATTTGGGCAATAATTTTCGTAGACCTTTTTTAGGTTGAGATTTTTTTCACCAGATCTTTAGAGGTTGCGATTTCCGTTAGACCTATTTTGTCATAGTTTCATCTCCAATGATTTTTGTAAGTTGTTAGTCTAAATACGGATCATTCCTTTGAAGAATAGGATTGAAAAGAGTTATAGTGTTCGAATTATGTATAGTTCTCCAAGAACTCTATATAGATTTCATTTTAGATGGAGACTCCAATACAAGACAATCTCTCTAATTATCATTCTACTCTTATCTTAAATGATTTTGAAATTTTTTAATGCGTAGCGTTTGTTTTTTATATTGGATTCAAACTTTGTACGCTTTAACTATTAACAAAATTGCACTGCCGTTCCAAAAAACAAATTAACTTACTATTAGATTAATTAATGGGGTCTCAAAGGTTACAAAGAAAAAAAAAGACCAGGGCAATTCAGTAATTTCAACCCTGAACTATTCTAACATCATCCACCAACCACCCTACAGTTTTTGTCCTTTTCGGATCAGCACAGCTTTTGTCAACTTTCCGGGTTTTCCGATTATACCCTTGACATTTCCCTTTATTTTCACTTGCTTGGAATTGACAGTAGCAGTCATTTCCAGTCACTACCTGGTTGGGTTGGCATCCAAAGTAAGAAAGAAAAAGAAGAAGAAGAAGAGTCTTTGGATCCTCTCTTTCTCCCTCTAAAACTTTCTTTATGCTTTTTTCTGTGTCACTCTTTCTTCTTCAATCGTAAACATTCCCTTTTTTTGAGCTAAAGTTGTATTCTTTTTTGGGTTTTCTCTGCAATTTAGCTTCTTTTCTCTGAACCCATTTTTCCATCTTTCCCAATGTGTCTTTGATCCGCTTTCCACTCCCATTTTCGTTCTGGGCTTTTGAGTTTCAAGCTTTTTTAACCGATTTTGTTTGAAAAATGAAGACTTCAACTCGGTTGGACTCGGCTTTGTTTCAGCTCACCCCCACTCGAACAAGGTAATATTTTGTTAATCACATGGCTTTTTAGAGCTTATTTAGTTTATTGGGTTTCTTCAATTTTGGTTTGTTTTGTGCTAAATTGATTGGGTTTTAAGTAATAGCTTTGAGCAATTACCCATTTGGAAACTTTATTGTTTTTAAACGATCTGAGTTCTACTGATTGGGTTCTACTGATTGGGTTCTACTGATTGGAGTCCTTTGAAGTTTTTATTTGCTTTTTGGACTTGTTTATGGAAAGTTCTTAAATTTTTCTTGGGTATTTTGTGATGCATTTGTGTAAATTTTCTGGGTTTTGGCATTTGAAACCCTGAGGGTAGATTGCTTTCTCTTTGGGTAAAGCTCAGGTTTAGATTCTTCTATTTTGGGTTTGTTGCTGTACTTTAACAGAACTTGGACGACCTGTTAGTTTGACACGCTCAATTTCTTCCCTTGCTAGAATTAAGATATTATCATGTGTAATCAATTGGTAGCTCTCATTGTTTCCTGTGATTATGACACTAAATAAATTATACAATCAAAAACAGCGCTTTCTTGTATGGAAACCTGAAGTTGGATCTTTTGTTTTTTTCTTATTTGTTAAAATTGTTTCAGGTGTGAGTTGGTTATATCTGCAAATGGGAAGACAGAGAAAATAGCTTCAGGATTGTTAAATCCATTTCTTGCCCACTTGAAGACTGCGCAAGAACAAATGGCCAAGGGAGGTTACTCAATTACTCTTGTGCCCGAGCCTGGCGCTGATGCATCATGGTTCACAAAGGGTACAGTGGAAAGGTGTGTATTGGTATTCTTTATTTATTTTGATTGGTTTTCATGTGTTTGAACTTGTATTAGTTGAAGATACTAAGTTGGTTCTACCCAATGGACTTGTTTCAATGCATTTGAGTCTCCTTTTAATTTAAATACTTTGAACATGTCAACGTATGCATTCGTTCTTTCAAAAGCAATAACCCTGCTAGCTATGTCAATTGGTTTATAACATTTATTGGTACTAAGTTGGCATTCTGAGACTGATATGTTTTCTTTAAAGGTTTGTGCGCTTTGTGAGCAATCCAGAGGTCTTGGAAAGGGTGTACACCTTAGAATCAGAGATATTACAGATTGAGCAGGCAATTACAATTCAAGGAAACAATGATATGGGCCTTAGTGCTGTATGTATAATCTGTTAAATTGAAAGAATGATTTCTATATTAACTGTTACAGAGAAGTCAATTTCAGTTTTTCTGTGTGGCAGGTAGAAGAAAATCAAGCAAAACCCATGGAAAGCAACGAAGGTATGATGAATAGGGGACAGGAGGAGGTACCTATGTGAGGGATTTTATTTATTATTTGATCTAATTATTGTTTTCCTTTTGTTGGGTGGGGAAGAAGTTTTTATCTTTTAGTGTTTTGTTTGTCTCCCATTACCACTAAACATCAAATTCTTGTTTTCAAGTGAAAGACTTTGTTGGCTAAGTGGTAAGTACAAATTTTTTTGCACTATTTCTTTTTCTAGTCCTTTGTTTAAAATCATCATCATTATCAAAGCCCATTCCCGATACTTTTGGGGTCGGCTACACGGATTTATTCCCACATATCCTCATGTAATCGAAGCTCTAGGATGTCTTCCCTCGCTGTCTTCATCTAAGTTTTCAACGGTTTGCACCCTCCACTAACTTGTCAATCTAAATATTTTTTAATTGGGGCGTGTTTGCCTGTTTGGTCTCCTCCACACATGACCAAACCACGTTCTTCTATGAGCGCTACACCTAAGTATCTCCTAATCCTTTCATTCTTGATTTTATCCTTACTGGTTTTACTACAAATCTATCTTAATATACGCATCTCTGCTACCGCCATCTTATGCGTATGTTGTCTTGTAGCCCAACATTCTGAACCATAAAGCATAGTTAGGCGAATAATTGTCTTATATCACTTTCCTTTTACTTTTGTAAGCATCCTTTTATCACATAAGACTACATCCCTCCATTTTGTCCAACCAACTTTAATCCTATGGTTTAAAAACATAAATGCTTAATCCAGCTTTAATCTTAATGCATTTAAATAATATTTGAATTTCTATTGGCATTGATTTGTGATCATCAATAATTTGTACAGGCAGCAGGGCTTTGCCAGATACTAACGAGGAGAAAGCAATTGTACTGTACAAGGTGACCACCCCCCACCACCTCCCCTTTTTTGTTTTTTTCTTTTGGGATTTTTTTTTATTGGTTTGTTTGGATGGTCTGGCAGCCTGAGGTACCGTCACCTGAAGCAAATGGATCCACTGCACAAGAGGGGAATTCAAAGTAATATTCAATTTCTTACACATTTTTCATGTGACCACTTAAAATTCTGCATTGTTGTGTGAGGGGGTCACAAAACTATTTGGTGTCAAGTTTAGGGAATGTTACCTTGTTATGCATAAATATTCCATTGACCTCCTGTTCAACTTACTCATAAAATCAGCAAAGTGCCAATATTATTTTGTTGCTCAATTTATTAACTATAAGAATAAGCAATGGCCACGTGGAAAAATAGGTTGTGTTTTATAGAGTGTCTTCATTTGCAATTTTTGATTCTTCTCCAATGTTCAACTCAAGCCAAATATTTCACCATTTTTTTGTGTGTTAACCCCCATTTCTTGTTTCTCGTAGAGTTCAGCTTTTGAAAGTCTTGGAAACTCGCAAAACTGTTCTACAAAAAGAGCAAGGCATGGCTTTTGCCCGTGCTGTAGCTGCTGGTTTTGACATTGATAACATGTCACCATTGATGTTGTTTTCTGAATGCTTTGGAGCCTCACGTTTGATGTAAGCATAATCTTCTTTTTCTGACTTATTTGCTCTACTTATTTTTTAAACTATTGAGATATCATATGATATATATGTATTTATCTTTTTTGTTGTTCACAATTCGGTAGAATATGTTTTGAGAATCTTGGCCGTATTGTGTTTATTCTTTCAATGTAACAGGGATGGTTGTAAACGATTTAAGGAACTATGGAAGAAAAAGCATGAAACTGGCCAGTGGGTTGAAATTGAAGCAGCCGAAGCAATGTCTAACCGCACAGACTTCTCTGCCATGAATGCATCTGGCATCATGCTTTCTAGTCTGGTCAATAGGCAGAAAGACGCGTCACCCGAATCCTTTGCTGAGATGGCTTCCGAAAGTAATGGAAGACTGAGTAGGGCCACTACTGCAGGTAAGAGTTCACAACATAAGAATTATCACTACCTTGTATTATCATCATACTTATAAAAAGCTTTATCTAAGTTGGATCATTTCTTTGGATAGTTGACTAAATAATCTATTGAAGATCTAAGCAAGACAAATTACCGTTACCAATGGTGTTTCCTTATACAACATGTCATGTGGTGTTCTGGTGTTTAATCTTATTTTATATAGTGTCGCTACATTGAGTTGAGAAAATTATGTCTTTCTTTCTGCCAGATGAAAAGCCTTTGGAGAACCAACCACCTCCTGGACACCAAGAATATTTTCAAGGCCAGTTTCCACATCAGATGTTCCCTCCTTGGCCAATGCATTCTCCTTCAGGTGCCTTACCAGTCTATCAACCATATCCCATGCAAGGCATACCTTACTATCAGAACTATCCCGGGACTGGCCCATATTTTCAGCCACCTTACCCACCGGTTGAAGATCCTAGATTGAATTCAGCTCAAAAAACAAGACAGCGAAGGCACTCCATGGATGGTAGCATTAGCAATATTGAATCAGAAGCAAGATCTTCAGATGATGCAGAATTGGAGAAAGAAAGTTCTGATAGTCGAGAATCACGGAAGAGAGGTAAAAAGCAATCGCGAAGGGTTGTTATTCGAAACATTAATTACATCACTGCAAAGGGACATAACTCTTCAGATGCTGAGTCATCTGACTCTCAAACTGATGAGGAAGATGGAGGTAAGAACTCTCTTAGATCCTCAAAAAGCAAAGGAAAAACTCTAGATAAAGAAGAAATGGCTCTGGGGAAGGAGGCAGAGAGTGGACACTGGCAAGCATTTCAAAACTTCTTACTTAGAGATGCTGATGAAGACAGACAATCTGTTGACCAGGGCATGTTTGCCAATGAAAAGAAGGTTCAATCGAAGAGGAGACAAAGTGCGGTGGGTGATGATCCTTTAGCTTTTAGTGGACAAGATAATGGTGAAATTCGAAATGGAAGTGGAATGGATATGCAGAGAATAAATGGAGATGGGACTCGCATACGAAGAACTTCAGCTGATGAGCTTTTGATTTCTAGAAGGGATGGTTCGAGGGGGGGATCTATGGATGGTCAGGTGGATTTACAGTCTGCAGAAATAAATGGCAGGAGGTTGGGAAGGTCTACCAATGATGATTTTATGATTCGTAGGTCAGAAAATCAGTCAGGTTTTACAAGCTCTTCCTCTTATCCACTGGCTGTGAATGGATTTGATCATGGAACCAACAATATGGATAGGAGGTCATCACAGAATATGGATGACGATTCCTACGTAGTTTCGTTGAGACCAACTTCACTCTATCAAGGTGGGAATAATGGAAGAAATGCTATTGACATGGATTCTGAATTCCCATCAACTACTCAGAAGGCTGAAAGAGCTGGGAGCCAAGTCAACTATGAACCTGAAGAGTTGACTTTGATGCTTGAGCGTGGAACTGAAAATGGAGCAACTGGGTATGATCCTGCTTTGGATTATGAAATGCAGGCTCAAGCCAGAGATAAGAGAAACAAGGAGGTTGCGGCTGAAGTCAAACAAGGTTCTAAGAAGTCGGACAAGGGCCAAAAGTCAAAACTACTTCTAGATGATAAGAAGAAAAATGTGGGGCCAATAAGGAGAGGAAAGCCTTCAAAGTTGAGTCCTTTGGATGAAGCACGTGCACGTGCTGAGAAGTTAAGAACCTACAAAGCTGATCTTCAGAAGATAAAGAAAGAGAAGGTACTTATCATTTTTTTTAACATTCTTTTTACCTTATTGTCAAATAAGAATCAGGTAACACATACCTTAGATGGAGTAACTCCTACTATATATCATTACATGATTTCACATGTCTTCATAGGAAGAGGCAGAGATAAAACGTTTAGAAGCTTTGAAGATGGAGAGGCAAAAGAGAATTGGTGCCAGAGGCGGTACTGTCCCTGCCCAGTCCTCACAGCAAAGGAAACAAGTTCCAACAAAAACTTCTCCAGTTTCTCTCAAAGGATCCAAGTTTAGTGATGCAGAGCCTGGAGCGTTGTCACCGCTGCAAAGGTATCCTGCTAGGACATCTTCTGCAGGATCCATTGAGTCACTGAAAACCTCCAAACCTCGAAAGTTAAATGCAGGAAGTCAATCAGCTGGAAACAGGTTAACCAGGTCTTCATCTTCACTGCCTGAATCAAAGAAAGTAAATGATGCTGTTCCTAGTGAAACAAAGGCATCTATGGCACGAATTAGAAGATTGTCAGAGCCTAAAATGGCGAGTGATGGTGTTACAAGTGAAACAAAGGCTTCGATGGCACGGATTAGAAGATTATCAGAACCTAAAATGAGTAGCAGCAATCAAGTTTCTTCACAGAGGGTGCGGAGTGCTGAATCAGTGTCAAAATCAAAAGCATCTGATGGGTCTGAGAACAAAAAACTAAAAGCATCTGATGGGTCTGAGATCAAACAACTAAAAGCATCCGATGGGTCAGAGATCAAAAAACTAAAAGCATCTGATGGGTCTGAGATCAAAAAACTATCTGCAATAGTGAACTATGATAAAACCAAAGCAGCTAGTCTACCAGAACTGAAGATTAGAACACCAAAAGCAAATGGTGTTACCCAGAGCAAATCAGCAACAAAAGAAACAACACAGAAGGGTAATCTAAACAAGTCTTCTACAACTTCAGAGGGTGCTGAAGCAAATAGGAATAATGAAAAAATTTCTCATCATTGTGAAGGGGACGAAAACCCAGTTATTGAAAAAACTGTCGTGATGCTTGAAAGTGAGAAACCTTCTGTTTCTGCCGTAAATGTTTCAGTAGATAATTTGAAGGCAGAAAATGGACACACCGACAGTTACAAAATCAGGGAAAACACCGAAGTAGTTTCAGATTATGCTGCTATACGTGCTCCAGTTACCCCTATTGCCATGGGCTCAGTTGACGACGAACCTGACCGCCAAATACAAGAACAAACTAATTCCTACGAGGTATGTTTTCTCAGAATTTTGGAATTCTGAACTATGTACTGTTTTATTTACAATATATCCATCTTGTTATAACAGTAATCCTTTCAAGCAAAAATCTGAAATGATAAAGTAATAGTAATATATTAAATTGCATGCTCTTCATTTGCAAATTTGTCCATATTGCTTTTACATGTGAGGTTGAAACCAATTAAGGCATACTATAACATATCTTTCTGAATGTTTTAGTATGTTTTAGTACTACTATGCATTCTAGATTAGTTTCCATTGGAAGTGGTACAGATGTTTCTTTGGATATCTTTTTAACAACATCAATGATTAGGTTGCCGTTGGTGATGCGAAAAAGGAACTGCCAAAGGTTTCAAGCAATGGAAGTACTGAAAAACAACAGTATCAGGCCCCTTATGCTCGAGTTTCTTCCTTTGAACATCCACGCACTGGGAATTCAGACTATGAAAAAGAACCCCCAACAAACCTACTGCCGACAGGAAGTTCAGCAAGTGTTAAAGCACATGTATATGATTCAGGAAATCTGAAACTGGAAAAGATTCCAGAAACGCTGGAGAAGCCCCAGGTCAAGGAATCATCAAAAGGGTTTCGACGGCTGTTAAAGTTTGGAAGAAAGGGTTCCACTTCAGTTGACAAAAATTCTGAAGCAGATAATAGCAGCATCAATGGTTCTGAGGCTGAGGATAATGTGACAAATACTGCTGTTTCCAGTGAAGGTAAAGTTCTTTATTCTTCATATCTGAATCTTAATGCGTCAAGACCTAAATTATGTCTACTAAACATATCCTGTATTTTCTCTACAAAATTAATCAAGAACAAATCAGAAATTTGTTTAGAATGGAGCTGTAACTATGATACTTACATAAGCTTACAAAAAATTTCATTTTTGGTTGGTATCAACAGTTCATACATTGAAAAACCTAATCTCTCAAGACGAAACAACCTCTGCCAGTGTCACTCCACAAAAGAGTATGTTAACTTTCTCTGTTGTTCCTGAACCTTTTCTTTTTCACCATGACTGATCAAGGGTTGAACCGTTTTGGCTACAGCTTCTCGACACTTCTCTTTGTTGTCCCCATTCCGAAGCAAGAATAGTGAGAAGAAAGCGACAACATAATGTGGAAGCGGATGCCTTTAAATATGAAAGCGAGGAGCAGCAGGTTTTCTTCATCCTTCAATAGTTTTTAGTTGCGAAATGTTACATTATAATTTATCATATGCTTCATCAGTTTTCATTTGTAATGTTTCATTGACAAGAAAATCTTAATTCTACTGTTGTACAGTTTTCTTTGTACATTCACATTCATATTTTAATGTTTACCAAATTGGTTTTGCATAAGTCAAATATTCTTCTTCCTTGGTTTAGCTGAGATGGGGGTGTGAAATCCGCTAGTGTTTCTATGTAAAAAAAACAATTATATGGAGAAATTTCGATAGTTGTTTCTACTAAAATTTATGATTGCTCACTCTAGGAAAATTCTAAAAGACAAAGAGGGAACAAAATTTTATGCCATTTGAGTACTAAGATGGAAATAAAATATGTTAGTCAAATCTAATAACCAGGCAAGAAATGTTGCTTTTGCTCATTCTATTGATAGCTTCCTTTGCCAAGCACTCGGCAGCTTCTTGAGGGTCCTCTAAGTGCCTGATGAGATTCACAGCCTCTTGATGCTTCATTGTCTGATTGAACCACACCAACATTGATGAGGTTACTATGTTGTTTTAAGACCAAAAAAAGATGATGAAATGGATAGGGAACTGTTTTTCTTATACCTCCCATATGCCAGTGCTTCCCAAGATGACAAATTCAGTGTCAGAATCGACTCTTTCCGACCCAACGACAAGTTCTGAGCTTTTCGACTGCATTGAGCATGTTTTACTGCTAGCATTACGCGCTAATATCCGCACTGTCAGAAGGAAAAATAAGGATCGTTTGGTTCAGAATTTGAATAGTATTATTTGGATATTATAAGCTTTCGTTTAGAAGATTGCCTGGAAAAAGTATGCGATGCCAGCGTCGTTTAGAAGATTGCTGGCGTTTTCCGTTTATCTGGTAAGCTACACCATGCTTGCACAAAACAGCTTTAAACTCTCCCATGTTAGCTATTACAAGCTTCTCTCCATTAATCACCATCACAGAAACTGAACCTGCAGCTTTCAGTTCCTCATCAGGTTTCCGGGTCTCTCTGATCTTCGCCCGGGCGCCCAGATATGCTTTTCTCATTGTTTCTTTGCCATTTATCCATATTTGAGACTGCATAAATTGCACTCTTATTAGGAACAATCAAAAGGGTAGAAAAACTGTGGGGGAACAAGGCACTAGAGTTGTCTCTTTGGAGGTGAATCTCATTCCAATTACAAGCTCTAACATGTGCCTGTTAGGTTACATAAACTAGGGGAAAAAACACTTGAAACATCAACATTTTTTTATTTTTTTAAATATTTTGAAAGTAAATCAACACAACATTAATGTGCCCTAGGGATGACAATTTTCTTCGCACATAATTATGTGATTCGGATATGATTTTCAAAATTAATTCCTGATCACTACAACTCGTTAGCTATCTGGATATGGAATTCAAAATTAATTCCTGAATACTAACAAAATATAGGGGTATTTTTTATAAATTTTATGAGTTGTAAACTTGTAAGTCTTCTACCCGACCTAGGCTACTACCCAGCACAAAAAGTATAACTTTTTTTTTAATATAATTTTGAGGAACAGCTAGGCTACTGTGACCTATATCATAACTTCTGATTTTAATGTGCAAGTTAATGGCGATAACTGCGTGGACGCTACTCTGTGGCTTGCTCTATATTTCCCTCCGGTTGAGTGGTTAGATTAGGGTACGGCTACGGCTATA
>WUAT03096929.1:0-12931 GCA_010015005.3 Ulmus americana | reverse complement strand
CCCCCCCCGAGACAGACTGGCCCTCTTGTACCCAAAATAAGGATCCGTTTCCAATGTGGTCTCATCATTATCCTCATCCCCTGAACTGTCACAGTCATTCGCATTGTTGCATTATCGCAGATAAGGATCAGTGGATGGCACTATATTGTTGCTGGTGGTCAACAAACCCCCAAATACGGCATGATGCAGGTCGTAGTGATCAAGACCGTACCTCAAATGCTCTATGGCTTTATTCCCTTGATAAATGAAACAAATAGTAGGTAGATTTTTCATGGTAACAGTATGACAATGCAGACAACAAAATACAATAGTCTTTAAAAGATCCATAAACAGCAACTTACCTTACAGTTAACAACTCATTTCTATTCTTCACACGTGACAGTCTGTAGCGCATCATCCCAACCTAAACCAGAATCATTTTTGATACCGGTGAAATCTATGTAGTCCTTCCTAAAACGCTGGTACCTAGAACGCAGTTGTTTGATCTCAAACAACGTCCCATGTTTGAAAGAAATAAGGGTGACCCACTGTGCGTATGTGGGCGTTGGGGGTGTTTGGCTAGCATTTTGGCTGCTAAAACCAGCTAGAAGCTCCAAAAACTCTAAGTTGGTCGCAGGGGTCCAGTGAGCGGCGGCACGTATCCATGGCATCTAACAAACGACAAACAAGCTATAACAAAACGAATATAGAAGCAAAAACGAAAAGCAAAAGGCAAAAATAAACAAAAACTCACCTATCACGTGTTGCGTAAACCTAACGCTCACGATATATGTAAATCAAACGAATGTAGACCTATAATACACAATACTTATTCCGAAAATGTCATGCAAGTAATATAACCAAACCATAACAATAAGGTGTGTAGTACGGGTATGTTACCCTCACAAACAGATAAGGTAACTGACGTGGCTCATGGATATGTATCCTCATCATCGCCCAACCGAACCCGAATGGCTCAGGGGTATGTTACCCTTATCATTGTTGAATATAAATCATTTGGCTAAGGGGTAAATTACCCACATAATTTCGAAACTGAACCCACGTGGCTTAGGGGTTAGTAACCCACATCATCGCCCAACTATACTCAACCTAAAAACCAAAATCAAGTGCGCGAATGCTTTTATATTTGTTCGTTATCGATGAACCCTGGAAACCACCCAAAAAATGGACATCATAACAGTACAATTAGCAGCCATAACCTCAGAAATCACCCAACAAATTCAAATTCCGAACACAACTCAATCTCTATAAAAGAAATAAGAACACAAATCCAAATACAGAATCAAATAGAAACCACAAATCACCCAGCAAATCTGACAAATATCCATCAGAGAAATCATCAAACAAGTCCACAAATTCTGCTAAAATCCGTCAGACAAATTAGAGCCAGCACACATCAGACAATTGCACACATATAACTCAAATATCAACATAAAATCCCCCAAATTATACAAAATTAAATTGAAACAGAGAACAACCCAACGGCCTAATTTTCGGCCAGATCGAGTTGTTCAACAGAGGAATAATACTCGTTGGAGCTACTGGACGAAGGGGTGAAAATATCACAGAGGGGCAGATCGGAGCAGGGGGTTGGGACCGGAGCCAATAGCGAGGACGAGCGGTGGAACCAAGAATAGGGGGTGGCCAATAGAGAGGTATAAAGACCATCGATCGTGTCAGTGGCGAGCCAGCATAGAGGACGTTACCGAAAGCCCAACCCACACCAGCTAATGCTAGCCCAAGTGCGAATCGGAGGCCCAAGGGATTGGAAATGAGGTGGGTCGTGGGTGAGAGAGGGGGAAATTAGATCTGGGTTTCGAACGGGAAGAGGCGACTGGAGGTGGGCCGCGAAGGGAGGTGGCCGGCGAAAGGAGGTGCACGGTGAAGGGAGATGGCTGGCGAAGGGCTACCGATCGTGGCCCAACATCGATCCAGAAGGAACACAGGGTATTGGGTCAGGGGGAGTGGGTCGGGGGGGAGTGACGGATTGAACACATAAAGGGATTTTTGGAACAGTAATGTTATTTGATTTTTAGTAAACCAAATAGGGGCAACTAAATGGGTAATGGGGTTTATAGTATATCATATACTATATAGGGTATATCATATATTAAACCAAACACACACTTAGTATTTTAAATACTGCAATACATTACAACGTATTTGTTTTCCTGTTTAGAATACTCTATTATGTTCTAAATATCTTATTTGGAATAATTTGTTCATAATAATGACTTTTTTTTCTTCTTCAAAATAATAATAATAATAGTAATAATGATAACGAAAATAATGGCTCCGTTCTTTTTGTGGTTAAATTTTAATCCTATTTGAATTTTTTAAAAAAGTTATTACTATTCACATGCTATTTTTTTCATAGTTGCTTCAATATTTTTTTCTTCAATTTTTCATAAATCAAATCACGAAATTATAATATTGCTATAGTAATAGTATTCAAATCACCAAAATACTAACTTTGTTCAAATTACCAAAATGCGGTTCAAATCGCAATTCGAACACAACTATCCTAATATTGAGAAATGACAAGGGTACCCTGAAGATCATTTTTCTGACAAATTGATATCATAAGGCATGAAAAATGTCTAAAATAACCTTGTTATATTATTTAACTTTATATTTAAAATATTAAAATAAAAATTTAGGTTGACTTATATTGATTAAGGTACCAATAGTCATAACACTAAGGTAGTTTTTGTTTAGTAAAACAAACTAGTGGGTACCACAATGTAAATATCCCTTTTTTATTTTGTACTTGTAAGAGTTAGTACATAGTAAATAAACAATTAAAAAAAAACAAAATATACAAGGCAAAATGTCAATAAAAGTAAATTTAGAAGCTTAGTGATGAAAAAAAAAAAACTTATAAAAGGGGCAAAATGTCTTTTTACATATAATAGAAGAGGCGAAAAAATTATATTTTGGTACCCTCTATTAGACAAAGTAACAAAAATGACCTTAATTTTTCAAAAATATCAAAATCTACCCTTTTATATTGTACAAATTACATTCTAGTATCTAGAATGACTACTTTTTTTTAAATCCAAAAAATACACTTCAATTTTATGATAAATCTATTTTATAAAATTAAAATTAAAAACTAAATAAATTAACCACTTTTCCTTGTGTTACTCAGCATCACCTAGCCCTCTCTGACCAAACCAGATCTTCTCCAACCAAGACTTTTACTCCCCATCGCCAAGTTGATAGACAACCACTGTCGCCGACAATCCACCAGAAATCAAACACTAAGAACACCAAAAACTCATAAATGTAACATATTATTAAAGACCCCTTACCTTTCGGGTAATTCTTTTGGGATTCCTTCATTAAATTTACTACTTCAGATGAATGAGAGTTTACACTTAATTCAGTAAGATAAAAGTATTAAAAGGGACAGTTTTGTTACTTAGGTTGTCATGCAACAGATAGTGGTTGAGCATGTTACCTTTGTAATCGCATTAGTTTGTTATTCTATTTTGGTAAGTTTGTTAGTTGCTAAGCTTTTAGTTACAGCTAGCCTTATTGGATTGGTATTTTTATATAAGGCTATGCCTTTGTAATTTTCAAATTAGATCAATATACTAGATAATTTTTCTCCTCTATTTCTTCTTTAGCAAGCTTATTCTTTTTTGCTTCTAACATGGTATCAGAGCGCCATTGATTGTGCGTACTCTTTCTCTTTTCTTCCTTGATCGAATCAATCATGGCTCTTGGAGGTGGATCTAACAATGGTGGCAATTGCACCAGTTCCGAAAATGTCAACAACAATGGCAATGAAAATTGATTTGCGAGTTTGGATTTTGATGATCAATCACATCTCAACGATTCCAATAGTCCTTTTCATCTCAGCAATGGCGATCATCCTGGTTTGAGTTTGGAGTCCAATATACTTGTAGGTAATAACTACAATTATTGGTCTCGTGTGATGACTACGGCGCTTGTAGCTAAAAATAAACTACGTTTTGTTAATGGTTCTCTTCCTCACCCTTCCATGGATGATCCAATTTATACTTCTTGGTCTTGATGCAATAGTATGACTATGTCATGGATTCTTCATGTTGTTTCTAAAGAAATTGCTAAAATTATAATGTATATAGACAATTGTGTTGATCTGTGGATTGATCTTCATGATCGAATTCACCAAAGTAATAGACCTAGGGTCATTTAGATTAAGTAGCTTCTTAATGGACTTTTATAAGGATCCATCCAATGATTTTAGTTCTTATTTTACCAAGCCTAAGACACTATGGGACGCATGTTTGTTCTTGTGGTGGAATGAAAAATTTGATGGAATATCAGCATCATGAGTATGTTCTCCAATTTTTAATAGGAGTAAATGAATCCTACAGTCAAATTTGTGCTCAGATTCTCATGATTGATCTATTACCTCTAATCAACAAAGTTTTCTCTCTTGTTGTTCAAGAGGAAAGGCAAAGAAGTTTAAGTTCTTTTTCCCCTTCCAATCAATCAAATATTGTAGGTTTTGGTGTTTCTTCGAGTAAGTACAATAGTTTCAAAAGCAAACAAGACAAACCTTTTTGCAATCACTGTGGCATTCATGGACATACATTGGAAAACTGTTATAAGATTCATGACTTTCCTCTAGGGTTCAAGTTCAAACCAAGAGGGTCAGACACTTACAAAGGGAAATCAGGATATTCTAAGCCAATGGCTAATCAGGCAAGTATGCCATCTAAGTCACCTCCTAATGGAATGTTTTCATCTATAGCTTCTACTGCTATTTTTGTTTTGACAACTGGACAATGTCTATAGTTGATTTCAATCATTAGCTCCCAACTTCAGAATAGTTCATCTACTCTCAGTGATTAGCAACCTTCGGTCTCTAATTTTATTGGTATAACTTCTCTTATTCCCTATAATGGTTGGATTCTAGATTCTGGTGTAACTCATCATACGTGTCATGATTTGAGTTTATTCACGTATTTTGATTATGTTGTTCATGCTTCATATGTTGTTTTACCTAATGGATACAATGCCATTATTTCACGAGTTGGAACTATCTATCTCACACCTCACATTATTCTTTCTAATATCTTATATGTGCCAAGTTTTCAATACAACTTGCTTTCGATCAGTGTACTTGCTAAGAACATATGTTACTCCTTGGTTTTTACTACTGGTGTACTATTCAGGACAATTCACAGGCTTCTCATATTGGGATGGGTAAACGTGTGTGAACCTTAACTATCTTGCACTTCAAGGATCAATTCATGTGTCAGATTCTATTCCTACTTGTTACAATTTGAATTCAATTCTTTCTACTGATTTTTGTGTCACTACAGACTTAGTCACCCTTCTTGTATACAACAGACTTTGAATAAAGAATTGAATTTAAATTTTAGAGCTGCTAAATAATTTTATTGTTATATTTATCATTTTGCTAAGCATTAAGAGGTTGTCCTTTATCTCTAACAACAATTTATCTCCTGTAATTTTTTATCTTATATATGTTGATGTTTGGGGACCATTTCACACAATCATAGTGGAAGGTTTCAAATATTTCTTAACTATTATGGATAATAAATCATGGTTTACTTGGGTCTACTTATTTCATGCCAAATATGATGCTCAAGAGATAATTCCTTAGTTTTTTGCCATGATACTTAATAAGTTTGGTATTTCCATCGAGGGGGTTAGATCTGACAATGCTAAGGAGCTCAATCTAACTGATTTTTATCAGTCAAAGGGCATTATACACTTTTGTTCTTGTGTTGAGAGGCCAGAACAAAACTCTATTGTGGAGAGAAAACATTAACATATTTCTAAGTGTTGCTCGTGCCCTTTTGTTCCAATCTAAATTGCCATTTGTTCATTGGGGTGATCGTGTCTTAATTGCTACTCACCTAATCAACATATTACCTTCCCCTTTGATTTAGTCCAAGTCTCCATTTGAGGTATCATACAATATAATCCCTTCCTATAAGCATGTCAGATATTTTGGTTGCTTGTGTTATGCTTCCACTCTTCTAAGTACACGTGATAATTTCTCTCCTCGATGAAAAACTTGTATTTTCATTGGTTATCCCCTTGGAATGAAAGCATATAAGCTTTTGAACATAGAGTCCAATCGTGTTTTCTATTCTCAGGATGTCAAGTTTTATGCAAATGTTTTTCCTCTTTCTAGAAATACTTCTGGTTCAGATCCTTTGCAATTGCGTCATGACAAAGTCTTGCCATAACTTGTTTTTAAGCAAGCTAGTCATATGCCAAAACCTTCATCAAACTTTCCTTTTGACTCTACTACTACTGATTCTTTGGTTCCTCTTGTTGTTGACACATCCCCTTTATCAGCTATTCAGACCAGATCTCAGAGGATCATCAAACGACCTTTCATACTTGCAAGACTACCATTGTGGTCTCATTTCCTTTGAGTCTTATGGTTATTCTATCTCAATCAAGTATCCCTTTTTATAAGTTCTTTCTTATGATAGATTGTATAAAGACTTCAAAGTTGTTGTCATGTCTGTTACAACTCATTTTGAGCCTCAAAGTTATTCTCAAACTAGTGGCATACTTGAGTAGGAGCAGGCCATGAGTGCTGAGTTGTAAACCCTTGAAGCAAGTCGAACATGGTCAGTGGTTAATTTTCCACTTGGTCATCATTATGTAGGTTGTAAGTGGGTTTATAGACTGAAACATAGAGCATATGGCTCTACTGATAGGCATAAGGCTAGGCTGCTTGCTAAAGGTTATACACAACATGCTAGTGTTGATTATTTTGATACTTTAGCTCCCATAGCCAAACTAGTTACAGTCAAACTCTTGTTTTCTTTGGCTTCTATAAATGGATGGTTCTTGCATCAATTAGATATTAATAATGATTTCTACATGGAGACTTGGATGAGGAGGTTTATATGACTATACCTTAGGGTTATAATCCTAAGGGGGAGATTCCTAGAAATGTTATTTGTAGGTTACACAAGTCTCTTTATGGATTGAAGCAGGCTTCTAGGTAGTGTGTGCCAAATTCTCTCAAGCCCTGTTGGATGAGAAGTTTCACCAGTCAGCTACTGACCACTCTCTCTTTATCAAGCATGAAGGTTCTACATTCATTGCCTTGTTGGTCTATGTTAATGATATCATCATAGCTTGCAATGATGAAAAAGGTTGTCAAGAAGCTTAAAGGTTCTTTGGATGCCAAGTTCAAGTTGAAAGTCTTAGGTGTCTTGAGATTCTTTCTTGGTTTGGAAATTGCAAGATCTGATAAAGGCATTTTTGTCTCTCTAAGACCATATGCCTTGCAATTGCTTTTTGATACAAGATTCTTAAGTTGCAAACTTGTTACTACTCCTATAGAAGCTAATCTTAAGCTGAGTCAAGAGGATGGAGATTTGATGGAAGACCCTTCTTTGTATAGAAGAATGATAGGCAATTTTTTTTACTTAACCATCACTCGACCTGATATTTATTATTCAGTTAACAAACTTAATCAGTTTTTGTCCTAGCCTCAATTACCACACTACAAAGCTGCTCAACGTGTGTTGCAGTATGTGAAGTCCTCACCTAGCCAAGGTATTTTCTTCCCTTTTCCTTCTGAGGTTCAACTAAAAGCCTATATTGAGGCTTCCCTTCCTCAGCAACTAGATGTCCATTTAAAAATCTTTGCAGATTTTGACTGGGCCTCTTGTCCAGATACTAGAAGATCCATCTCAATTTTTTTGTATTTTTCTTGGTTAATCATTGATTTCATGGAAATCAAAGAAGCAAATTACAGTCTCAAGGTCCTTACCACAAGCTGAATATCGATCCATGGCTAATGCCACATGTGAAATTACCTAGTTACTGTCTTACTCAAGGAATTTTGGATTGCTCATTCTAAACTAGTTATGATACACTGAGATAACCAAGTTGCTCTCCATATTACAGAAAATCCAGTTTTCCATGAAAGAACTAAGCACAGTGAGATTGATTGTCATTTAGTTCATGAGAAAAAAACAAGCTAGAATGTTAAAGACTTTACATGTTTCTTCTAAGAACCAGTTGGCTAACATTTTTACCAAGGCTCTTTTTTGTACTCAATTTAAGGAATTGATTGGAAAGATGAGATTACTCAACATATATAATCCATCATGAGGGGGAGTATTAAGAGTATTAGTTTTGTTAGGTTGTTATGTAGCATATAGTGGTTGAGCTCGTTACCTTTGTAATTGCATTAGTTTGTCATTATATCTTGGTAAGTTTGTTAGTTACAATTGCCTTTAGTTGTAATTGTATTTATTTATGATTAGTTGGCCTTATTAGATTGGTATTTAAAAACCGTTTGGAGTACAAGATTCACCTGGGGATGGGTGAATAGGTGATATGTCAATTTTTAGCCAATTTAACACTTTTGAACATCTATGTGGAATTTCGTTGAACACTTGGCACGCACACTTTGTACCAAATGAACAATGAGAAATTTGAAGTAATTCCAACCTTCAAATTTGCACAAGTTATCAACTAGCTATCTTCAATCATCCACCATGATAATAATTAAGAATCAACAACAAAAAACAACAAGAATAACACCAAGAATTTTACGAGGAAAAACCCCAAACCGGGTAAAAAACCCTTGGAACCCTTAGGCCACTTAATGTGGCCTTACTAGGTTGATTGTTATTTGATTACAAGCTTTAAGACTCCTCCCTCAACCTCTCTCTAGGTTTGGACAACAACCTAAACTCTCCTAATCAAATCCCAATACAAGATATCACCTCATCTCATACCTAGAAACAACTACAATGCTAAGCTCTCTCCAACCCAAGAATAAGCTTAGTATATTACTTAATCACCTCATCAAGTAGCATAAAACATGTAGTCAAGCATTCACATATACATTGAGATTCAATGATGATGAAATGCACAAATAAGAATGAGAGACTAACTCAAACTCATGTTGATCAATTTCTAACATTATAATCTTCAATATAACTTAGTAATATGATCAAATAAAAGAATCACTCACCAAAATCATCAAGAAGCTTTACAAACACCAAGAAGGCAGCTCTAGATTGTGCAAGGAGTGATTAAAGGTGTAGAAATGACCTATGATGCATATATGGGTCGAACAATGGTCAAAATAAAACTTATTAGGCTTAGCACTACAATGCCTCGGTGTTGTACTTGTAACACCGCAGCATTGCGCTCTAGGTTGCAACGTCGTGGCGTTTGAAACCATAATATCGCGCGGTTTCTGACAATTCTGCGCAACTTTTGTAAAATGATCATAACTTGAGTTATAGACCTCCAAATGACATGTTCAACATGCTTTGGAAACATAACTTGAAGATATACAACTCTTATGTTTACCAAAAAGCCAAAATATGACTCTAAGATAGTATAAAATTGGAAACAATGCAAGATACATGAAAAACAACCCAAACCTAGAAATGAACTAAACCCAATGCAACCAAGACTCAATCTAGAGATAAAATAGACACAATGCACATGATATGAGCTTGTTTATGAGTTAGAGAGAACCTCCCCAAGATCCCTCTCATCCAAATATAAAAGTCACTCTAAAGTACATTTTTATTACTGAAATAGCCAACCTCACAAAGTCGATGTCTTTACAGTATTTGTATGTAAGGCTATATCTTTGTAATTTTGAGATCAGATTAATATACCAAAGAATTTTTATCCTCTATTTCTTTTTTAGCAAGCTTATTCTTGCTTGTTTGACCAATCAACCACATACACAAAAAAAGAAAGAAAGAGCATAATTTGGCAAATTTTCTACCTTTATATACAGAAAACACACAACTCTCAAGACAATTATATCAAAAAATTTAAGAATAAAAATACAAACTTAATAGATTCCATAAACCATTAATAAGAATATTGAAATATTATACCCAGTTTTGGCCTCCCATGGATGTTCCTCATCAATGTGGCAACAAAGCTCAGATCTGGGTTTGTAAATAACGTAAATTTTCTTGTTGATGTTTTATTTTTTGTTTTGATTTGTTTTATTGTTCTTGTGAAAACCCGACCTCACAGGAGTCTTTAGCTTTAACATAAATATTTAACATTTCTTAGCCTTTCTCTTCTTATTGAAGAAGAGTTTATCGTTCTTATTAAACCATCTTATGAAAAATTCGGTATTTTTTTTTTTTGAAAATCCTTTCCCATTCAATCTTCTTTTACTAACTTAGATATTTTCATGTTAAAACATTTCCTCAAATCTAAATTTAAAATACCTTTATTATAAATCATTCAGAAAAAAACTCAAGATAGATCCAAACCTAATTTTATAAAACTGAACTTCTCCAATTGAGATATGAAATAGCCATTTTGAAATAAGCTTTATCTTATTTAAAACCAAATCAACTAGATAGAACTTTCTATTTATCTAGCAGCGGTAATTCCAGTATTTAAAACCATAGTAATTCAGTTTTAATTCTAGTGTTTAAAACTATAGTAATTCAGTTCTACTTAGCAAGATTAAAATTCAATCCTTTAAATAAAACCTTTCAAAAGCAAATAAACTATGTAAATACTTTACTGAATTCTCCTTTGTAAAAACATTGCGCAAGTGGAAATAGTGAGCGTAGCAGTACCCTAACCCTTGCCTTTCCATCTGCCCATGCCATTGCTAGCCAGTCCATTAATATCTAAACAACGTGTAGCTTACCTTTTGTTCCTACAACATGAATGTAAGTATGAGCTAATGCTCAGCAAGTACAAATTGTAATCTCACAAAATAGTTTTCAAGTATAGATAGAGGTATACTTATATATATACATTCATTCACAACAATCATAAGCATTCACATTCATATCCTTTTGAAACTCATTTTCATTTTTAATAAGCCCCTTTTCCTGTACCCAATTTGTGCACAACCATGAGGAGCTGAGGGAGAGACCCAAACTGAACATCCTAAAAGGTTCATTCCATTCACCTCGACCTTTTTGGAGGTGAGGGTATGGACGGGTCTTAAAATATTTCCTTTAACTTTCAAAAAAATTACGTCTCTTGAAAACATTCGTTCATTTAAAATGGTTTGTGCCTTTAAAAAAAAGTCAAACTAACTTGTCATTTGTATAAGAGACTGAACAGTTCATAAAACACATATATCATTCAGCTAGACATTTATCAATCAAACATTCTTACATAGGCAAACATTACAAAATTCATTTTCATTCATGTTGTATGTGAGGTTTGTACTTACCTGATAGCATTGCAATTCAAGTTATCCTTCTTCCTACTGGTTCACTAGTGATCCTATTTGAATGCACTCTCAGAGTTAATATGTATCCAAACATTTAATAGTTTACTAACATTAACAACTGTAATACTAATCCCAGTTATCCTACCCCTCCTCGTTGCCTAATTAAACTTAGGCCACTCTCAGTGTGTCATCGACTTACTGATTTCTTTACTGTTTTTCTATCTTCAAACATCGTGTCTAGAACTCGAAGTTCAAATACCCAAGTCCGGTATCGGTTCAATAATCGAATCCCTAATTAATAGTTTTAGGGTTGCTAATTAGCTTCTAACGTCGTACTTAAATCATTATCAATCCATTCGGGTTCGATTTACATATTATAAATGTCATTACATTACCAAATCGACTTAATTACAGAACCCTAATTACCTGATTAGACTAGTTACGTTACTAAATAGGTTTTACAATTATTAAGTCCTAATTAGTGTAACATTTATTAATCAAGTCCAATTATGTAATTACTAGAAATTATAAGGAGTAAGTTATAAATAATTATTAAGTCCTCATGATTCTTAAAGGTAACACATTTGACCCTAACTTTTTAAAATATTACAAACAAAGCCCTTTAGGAGGTTTATTAGATTTTCTAGCATTTCCAATTATTCTTTTAAGTATAAGGAATTATTTGTAATTAATTTTAAGTCCCTATAAAACTTAAAGGTTTCGCCTTTAACCTTATTCTTTGAAAAACTTCGTAAATAAATCCCTTTTGAAAATATATTGGTTTTTTTATAAAATATATCTTAAGTATTTTTCTTCAATGAAAAGAAACCCTTAAACTCCTAATTTTCTTAAGTTCAAAGAAATAAAACCTTTCACATTCCATTTTGGAGATTATTAAAACTTTAGGGTTTTCTTTAAAATTTTCATTAATAAATCCTATAAATTTTTATCCCCAAAAATCCTATTTTTTCTCTCTTTAAAATATTCTCTTAAAAATCTTTTAAAACCATTTTTAAACTCCTTATATATATATATATATATATATATATTATTATCCCTACTACTTTTCTTTTTCTTTTTATCTACCATTACCTAGCAACAAAAGCAATTCCTATATATATTCCTAGTTACTCATGTCGTTTTTCCTATATGACATGTCGTACCTATTTATGTCGTTTACTTCAAATGACAACTCTTGCTTGTCTTCAACCTTGAGTTCGTACCACCATGGCCGACAAGCAGCTCCAATCGGGATTTCATCACCACACCGCCACCACTTTGCGTCGGAGCCACTAGGCCTCGCCGGTGCTTCCCTTCGCCATCTACTGTAACCAAACCATTGAGACCTCCTGATGTGAGTTCGGAGCTTCACTCGCTGCAAGCTTCGGTCTCTCAAAGTTTTTACAAAAACTCCTCCATTCCATCCATTTACACTTACCTAAACTATCCTACAACTTCTAAATCGAGCTCAACCGGAGCTAAATTTAAAAGAGGGAGGGAGTTAAAAGTTTTACTGAGCTTCCAAGCGAAGTTCCTTTTCTCTAGTGTTCGCTGCAACTTCTTCTCTAGTGCAACAATGAGCTATGCCGCTGCTACTTCTTCTCCATCGTCCTTTCTTCTCCTTCCTATTCTTTCTTTTCTTTCTTTCTTTCCTCACTTCTATCTATATCAATCTTCGCTGTAGTATCCGAATTTGGCTAAGAATAAAATAGTATAAAGAATGCTGACCTGGCATAAAAGAAG